>JARUPZ010000025.1:1716576-1929076 GCA_031213475.1 Nereocystis luetkeana | reverse complement strand
CACATTGATCAGGCTGTGGAGTGTGGCGCAGGCAAACGTTCTTCGAGGTCGTGTGTCGGGTGAGGCATTGAGCTTCTTATGCGAGGAACTCAGAAAACCTATAAGCATTCATGGCACCGGTGGGATTGCTCAGAAGGGTGTGCAGTTGGGCCCAACACGCTGTGACTGTTGGGGGCTCCTCGACCAAGGGACTGACCGATCCCTTGGCGATCATGTTTGTGCTGTAAACGGTACTGGTAGTTAACAGCGCATTGTGTCTGATCAAAAACTTGGTTTTAACCAATGCTCCTTGGGGCGCCTCGCGCCAGGGTCTGGCCGCTTCACCCAAGCGCTGGCTTATTATGGTGAAAACAACAGGATCACAACCCGATCGAACATCCTATGGCCTAGGGATACAACCAGACATGTTGGCGAAAAACGTAGCATTGATTGGGTATGTAGTTCAGGATGGTTGCTCTGTTGAGGTACGTTCGTCAGGAAGACATATTGTGGCGAAACCGTGCCGCCTCTGTCGTAGCTTGCGTCTTGTGTGGGTAGGGCATAGAGCTAGCTCCTCGTAAACGTGGCCCCGAGAAACAGCGTGCCTACATCCTTCCCTAGCATGACGCCACAGTAAGTGGATTATGTCAATGCCGGCGAGCTCACGACGCATGCTCCGCCAGGGAGCACTCTATCCTTCCCGGAGGCTCCTCACTCCTTGCGGGCCTCGATATACCTCGCCCAAAACCTTACTTTGAGGAAAACCGTCCGTTTAACACCCTTGTACTCAGCAGGAGCCCGGGGTCAGCATCGCTGTAGCACCCGGCTACATAGATGGATGGTCGTGGTTGGGTTACACACACTGACCACACAAGTTGACCACGACTTAACAATCGCCGACTAACAAGGCGTTTGCTATGACTCGGCTCAGCTCACCTGTTGGAAATCCCCATAACTTTGGGTTGGAACACTGAAATAAAGAATTGAAACGGTGTGGCATACCGTTGGACTTCGTAGCGTGCTTTTACCCAATATGCCCGACGACTTCCTACCAAATCACCGTTGAGTCCCTTAAGCTCACAGCTCAGATTAACAGTGGGCTCACCAGACATGCCAACCATTGTCGACGGGTCCATGGGCCCAGACGATGTTCACCGCCACTGCTGAGCACCGTAAGGGGTCGTTTCTAGTCCCTATTGATAGGTACCCGGGTAGTTTACCTGGTTGCTTTGGTCGTCGTAGGATGTGTACCTTGGTACCCACAGACGATATTCCCTACGCATTTCAAGCTCGGGTATGCACCCGGGTCCCCGTGGGGTACACACCCTACTGAACACGCTCTCTCAAGGTTCAAGTACCCCGTAGGGTCAAAGGAAATTTACTGTACATAGTCGCATTAATCTCGCCACGCTAACTAATAAACCCCCTTCCCACAGAACAGGCTAGGAAGGCGTTCATCACCACCGCTGACAACGGCAACAGGTCCCTCCTCGTGGCTGCCGCTGATGCGGGGAGCACTGCCGTGTTATCGAAAGTGGTTCAGCTCCTCGACCGTGAGGTAGGGTGCTTCTACCCCCGCTAGCGCTCTGAGCCATGCCATGGCAGAAGAGGGCAAAGGGAAAATATATATTTTCACTCGAGGTATACCCGTCGAAGTCCAGAATTCCCACACGCCCCCTTGATGAGAGGCCAGTAGGTCGGGCAACGCTCAATATGTTGAAACCTTGACACCCCGCACAGATCAACACTTCAACCATTTTGTGGCACATGGGGGCTCCTCGACTGAGACACTCTCCACCATATTTTTCAATTCCAGTCGTAGCATTGTACAGCTATATGTGTGACATGTCTAGTCATTGCGATCGTCAGCCGGGCTGCGCGTATACTCAACGTTTTCTCCCAACAAACTGGGTGATTCGGTAAGATAGCTCCTCGTCTAAGGAGCTACGGGATAATCAGGTACCCCCAACCTGCCGTAGCTGGACTACCCTCTAGAGTAGCGTGCAAGCTGGCAATAAATTGTGAAAATACAGCACAAAGCTCCCAGTAAGAAGTAGGAACGTTGGACCAGGCTGCGTGTTCTATTTGAGAAAGGGTTCGTTCTACACTAAGCCTAGCATACCGTTTCATTGTTTCACATTTTCCTGTAAATCTCAACCTGGGTAGTTGGTGCTTACTTTCTTAGAAGCTGCTTCTTAAGCGCTGCCGCGTACCGTACACGCTATAGGCCAGCTTGATCTGCCCACTAGACTGTTTGTTTGCGAGTTCTCTCTCCGGGTTGAGAGATATGTCTCCATTGGTTTTCTGAGCATTAGAAGGCCGTCGTTAGTTGTGCGAGATATTTCAAGACCTGCTATCGATTTTTATGGATGTCAAGAGGCCTTCCATAGTTTCTAATAGGTATAAGGAGGCCTACCATTGGTTTTTATCGACTTCCCTCCGACCATAGTGGCCTTAAACGCGAACTACACAATAGCAACGGGAGCCCCGTTGCATGGTATAAATGTTTTCTCACTTCCCCGTACCAAGGAAATCCATGTAACTAATTCCAAATGATTTGTCTCCGAATATCACGTCTCTCGGGGTTGACCCGTACATATGGCTTTGCTAGACATAAGGAGACATGTATCTTACCTCTCTCTAATGACAGTCGACCCTTTCTGCCCCAAAAAATGCTGAAGGTCTTGAGAAACATCGCGGGGAGCTGGCGCTACGGCTCGGAAGTGGTTGTAAAAGCGGCTAAAGACGGTGGATGGACGACCTTCAAGTCCGTCGCGAGGGTTCTTGAAAGGCAGCTGACCAGGGAACAGGTGAGCGCCTTTTCTCTATCGTCACACCCGTATTAGGAGCACGAAATTGTCGCAGAATGTTTGGATGTTTTTTCCACACGTCATCTCCTCAAATTTCTCTCTGCAATCGATGAGGCTCGACGATGAACGTTTTCTCAGGGTGTATTCGCCCGGTGTATCTCACATTGCTCCAAACTCTCAAGTAAACTTGTATAAAGCTGGCCTCGAGTTTTGTTCCCGCCGGCGGTTTTTCTTGAAAATGTTCGTCATGTTCTATGACTGTTTGCTGAGGCTTGTCCTGCCGCTCTGTCAAGGGGTGAAGAGCCCGCAACCGATGTGCTCTAACGTTCGGTGGAAGTGCACGATATACGTAGGCGGAAACACGCCTAATCCCGTGCACTATGTTCATTTGAGAACGCATACATACATGAAGAGACTATTCAATGTCGTCGGACACTCTGTCCACAAACTTGTACTCAACTTTCTCGGGATCGACGGTTTGAAATATACCAAACCCTACATGATATCCAGACTCATGCTGTGCTCAACGACCGCAGGCGATGAGCGCAATAACACCGAACGCGGCGAGAGACCCGACTACCCTTACAACTGACGTGCAACGAGGCAACCGGCATATCGTCGAGGCTTGGGGGGAACTTCTCCTGGCTAAACTACCGCATGACCTGGTAAGTTCAAAAGCCAAACAACCTTGAAACAGGGTGAATCCTGTAGTATTGCTTCAGCACACGTTTCCCCAAAACCCCGTCATCCCTAAAGTATGGTGACTATAAACGAAAATTATCCCGTAAAACGACGAGCTGAACAAATGTGACGTGGCGAATGAGCCCTGTAGCACAGTGACCTTGAACGCTAACTACCCCACAATAAGGCGAGCCCCGTGGCATGGTAAAATGTTTACACACTTCCCCGTAACATGGAGTAACATGGAGGCCCTTGAAACATGGTGAGCTCTATCGCGAACTACCCGGTAGCATGACGAGTCTAAAATCCAAACATTGTCCTGTAACATGGTGGATCTTGTACATGACGGACCCTGTACCATGGTGAGCTTACAAACTTCCCCGGAACTTGGAGTCCCCTGAACACCTTGGTGAGCGTTAACCAGAAACTACCTCAGAACACGATGAGCTTAAACGCCAAACTACCCGGTATCATGATGAGCCCGGTAACATGGTGACCTTAAACACGACATATTAAGAAATTTGGGGAGACCTGTAACACGGTGAGCTCAAACGGAAAACACGGCGTAAAATAGTGATCGTCAATACCAAACTACCTTGCAGCATGGTGAACGCTGTAGTAGATCACCTTAAACAAATTGTCCGTAGCACGGTGATCCAGGTAAAGATGGTGAGCTTAATTACGACTACCCTGCAACGTGGTGAACCTGTAACATCGGTGAGCTTCAACCCAAACAAACCCGGTGCTCTATTACGGGGGGCCATAGTAAAAAAGACCAAACATTGTTCGTAAAATGGGTAAATGTATAGCTTTTTGTGTGTACCGTAGGTCGTACTTACTATGGTGCCCCGTAATAGTGGTTCCCCTCTAATACGTACTGCTAGAGCTAATGTCGCCGATTCGATTCTCCGTATAGTGTGTTTTCGCCGACAAAACCAACTGTCGAGAGCGCTTACTATGGCGTCGGTAGGACATGCAGGGCACGTAGTCTGGAGAAGGGAGAAGAGTCTACTGTGTGAACTCGGATACGAGTTGCGACTTCAAGAGAGCAGGAGCTAGAAGGGTGAAGGCAATGAATATGACAACATCCTTAAGGGGGTGATTTAGGACTGTAGTCCCGTTTTGGGCACGAACTACTGAGAATTTGAGTGGTTTGCGCCCAAAACGGGACTGCAGTTCTAAAGGAGACAAAAGCCCTTTTTCCTTGTAAAATAGTCAACCCTGTAGGATGGTGATCTGAAACACATCTAACATGGTGAGATCGGTGACCTCATGGGGTGAATTCCACACTACCCCGTGCCTTGAACACAAACTACCCCGTGACACGGTGCGCTTAAAAGCCAAGCTACCCTGAAGCATGTTGGACCATATGACGCAGTGATTTCCCCGTAACATGGTGACCCCTGTATACGTAATACGGTGCACTTAAATGCCGAACTACCCTCTAACGTGGTAAGCCCTGCAACATGGTGAACTTTCACACTAACAATTCCGTAACATGGTGAACCCTATAGAAAGGTGAGCCCAAACACAATATATCGCTATGTAATAAGCTTAAACTCCAAATCAGTCGATAACATGGTGAACCCTCTACGATGGTGACCATAAAACAACTACGTCGTAGAGTGTGGAGCTTGAAAGAAAGACCCCTCTAATATGGTGGACCCCGCTACATAGTAAGCTTGAAGACAAAATTCCTCGGAACATGATGGTCCCTGTATACCATGGTGAGCATTGAAACAAACTATGCAGCTAACAAGATGAACCTAAACATGAACTATTCCGTAGCATGATGAGCTCACACACATCTACTCGATAGCATAGCGCACTGCGGTTTCTGGGGCATCCTAGGAAATTCTGCCTGATGGGCAACTGCTTTGCGTGCCTCGGAGCCATGTAATGCGGGTATTGTCAACTCCACAGTACCTCTTAAGATGGCCAGACCTGTCATATGGTGAGCTTACGTATTATATCCTGGAAGCCTGAGGACTTGAATCATCGCCGCGACCATTTAACCCCTTTTCCCGGCGGGCTCGTGCTGTGGTAGGGGTAGCACCAAAAAATATTATGAGGCTCCTTGCGTGAAGAGCTCTACACCCCCCCAACAGCCGACTTCGAGAAGAACTGCAAGCTAACTCCGATACATGACCAAATTGCTAGCAAAGGAGAGTGTGCAATACAGTTCCGATGCAAATTTACTGGGCTTCTCCTCACTTGAGGCACCCCGTCAGTGAGAAATGTCTGGGTGTATGCGCGCAACCCCTGCAGTAGACCGGCTGGGGCGGTGTATCTGTTACCGACCATCCACGTGTTCGTGTAGCCCACGTGAGGGACATGGTGGGTTGGTCGAGCAGCAGCGCGTGCCTCCGGGGGTGGCACTGGCTGAACTAGGCAGCTGATCATTTAAATAACTTAATAGTATCCCACCGCCCACACCACACTTGCATTTCATGAATGCTCGGCCATTCCGCTTAGCCTATTTCACCGCCACGTGTGCACCTCAGGTGATACAGGCGAGTACGGCTAGCTTCGCGGCGTGCTTAACTGATCTGCGGACGTGCCTGGACACCATGCCGGTCCTCGTGGCCCTCGGTGCGGAGGTTACAGCAACCGATTTGATCGACTTTACGCAGAAACTCACGCTGGACGAGCGAAAGCGCTGCCTCCTCGACGGGGTAAGCTCTGCTGACAGCCCGTTTGCCGTGGGAATGACCTTGACTGTGGCCATCGAGACTGCAGCTCAAGTGATTCCAGGGAGGGAGAAGCGAATTCTTTCGGATCTCCAGGATAAACTGGACGAGCTCCTCCACGAGGTTTTAGAGCGGTTGCCGCATTTCAACCCCTAGAGTCCCCCAAGGGGTTGATGGGTGCATGGCTATCTTCGAGCCCGAGATAAATGGGTGTGGGACGGGACGAATACCGTGGCCCCTTGAAGCTTGTCCTTGAGGAGCAGCAGTTTACGGAGACAATCTGCGTATCGCCGCTCGTATTCGAGTACTTGTCCTCCAAGTTTGTATCAGGTCTCCCCTTACCCTGGGACTCTGAAGACCACATCACGTCCACATACCACCGTCAATAGGGACAATTATCTATTACCAAAGGCATGGTCGCGGAATCCGACCTGGGCAGGCTGATGCAGGGGCTGCGTACCCGCAGAAGCTCGCAAAGAGGTCTAGACAGGCCCAGTGACTTGGAAAAAGATGCTGAGTAGCACTACGTACACTGGAATGCAGTTTATCGTGGCTGGGATTGTCGCCGAGCCGATGGCTTTCTACGAGGTGCCGGCAACAAGGATGGTCCTCGACTTCATCGTCCATCTGTTCATGCTTGCCCTGTACACGGTGGTTGTGTTTGAGGAGCAAAATGGGCCGATATGCAAGGCCGAGATCGCGTTGACATTTCACGTTGTGGTGAGTGGATGTTGTGACCAACATAACGGCGTTGCCGTATATCGCAAGGATGATAAGATAACACACATCGTGGGACAAGGTTTAGAGCCGATTTCCTCCAACGGATGGGGGGTACACACCACGCCAGCAAGTGTCTGTGGAAATATTGCGCCCAGATACTTCCATAGATGCGTCGCTTACACTGGCCCCTTTCTTTGTCGAACAAATAAGCTTTGGAATCCGACGGAGAAGGTATGGTATCTTACATGTCACCCGGTATACGGTCATAGCCTGAGATGTATGCTGCGATATGTATGACGCAAGTGGCAGGAGGAATATAACTTTGTGGAAGCATTCAGATAAAACAATAAAAGACGTCCACGCCCATTTGAACATCACGGATGTGAACATGGTGTGTTGTCCCCCCGCTGTGCTCACGTAGTGTTGGGCTCTATTCGTTGTCATTGTCGTCGGGATCTGCGTGAGGCATACTTGCAGCACCCACGACCATGCGTGTCGCGCGTTCGAGATGAGGGCAGTCATCCCCTCCTTGAGCCCGTGCAGCGGGAGCGACGAGCGGTTCTCTCGTTTCGATCCAGCTGTACTTGCGTTACAGTTATAAACTTAAAATTTCAAGAACAATGAATACTATTCTATTTCATTCTGAAGTATTTCAACATATCGGACAGATAAAGGAATTCCCACTCACGTACAATGGTATTTCAGAGCACATATATTCTGGATCTGTATATATAGCTCGTGCTGTCGGGTAGGAGCCGTATAACCTGCATAGTATAGGGCAAGTTTCCTGAGAGGGCAAGTATCTTGAGTCGGATATATAATGTACGGATCCTGCACAACAGGTCATTCATTGCTGAAAGTTAGGATCTGGATGATCTAGAAGATCTACTTCGGATCATTATGATCGTGATATGTTCGACGTGTGAAATTTTTCGTTGTAACTCGATATTCTACTGTGCGCATGGTACGGCACGGTGACGAAACAAGAGGGGGGTGAAACTTGAATTTCAAAATGTAGGATTGTGCTAGGACTGATATTGCCCACAACAGGTTTGATGCTCAAATGTTTCTCCCTTGCCCGATAAGCAGGCTGCGCTCGTGAGTGCAGTGGGTGAGATGTACGCGGGCTTTCACGAATACGTTGAGGATGGGTGGAACTGGTTGGAATCGCTCTCCCTTCTTCTGCTCGCGTGGCGCCCTCTCCTACCGAATCAGAGACAGCGGCGGGCGGACCGGAAGGGCGTTTTTCTCACTAAGCGCTCCCCTCGTGTTCTCTCGCGTCCTCTTCTTTGGGCAAGTAAGTCCTACGACGACAGGGGCTTGTGGTGCAGGTAAACGCTGCTTTTCTCCAGACAAGTGTTATGGTAAGGGCAGCATCGGACGCTCCTGAGCCCCCTCACTCGAAGAGCACTATACCGGACCCAACACCCGACTTTGAAAATCATTCAAACATAGAACACTCCGTCAGTTAACGCATCCGCCTTCCACGGCTGACACCTAGAATGGGTATGTGTAGTATGAGCTATCCAGTACAACTCTAGTATCTCACACCCGGAAAACACGTGGCCCATCCAGGTCTTACGGATCATCCACGCTGGAATTCCCCCTTTGCACTCAAGATGTTGGTGCTATACATGGTCTCGTCTTGCACACACTTGACGCGTTGGCCACGGGGTTGGGTGCATGCTATTGTAAGGGTACACCTGCATAATGGTAGGGTCCTCGTTTTTGAGGAGCTCAACCACCGAAGAGAAACTGAACGTTGAGAAACGTTTCGGACGCTTCACCAGATTGACAGTCCCATATCCTGTGTATTGAACAATATTGCAAAACACAAATGGAATCCCAACGATAACGTCGAGTAGGGTTGATCTGTTAGACGTCGGCAAGCTTCCACTTTTGGGATTTCGAAGACGACGCCATGGCTGGCGTCAATATATTACAAGACACCCGCGAGTGCCACGATCAGAGGATGTAACACGTTTTGACGTATTGTAACTGAGAGGCACCCCACGGTGGGGGTTGCACTTTGTGGGGCAAGTGTTTCTGACCAATTGAGTTCCTCGAGTGAGGAACTACCAGTGAGGATGAAAATTTTACTCGTATATTCGTTTTAGGACTAGCGCATACAGGTGCCGGTCGGGTGGCACGAACGAATTCCTTCCAAGTACTTATCGGGTGAGATATTGAGCTACTAATGTTAGGGGCTCAGGGACGTCTGGTGCACAACTACTGTGGGATGGCTCCTGACGAGGATGCTCAACTGTGTTGGTCTTAGGTAACGTGGACGCTGGTCTAACGTAAAAAGCTTAAAGGTCGTAATACTGCCGAACGAAATGCACCGTGCCCACACTAGTATGATGTATGCGCATACCCTTTACATACCTGACCGCTTCCTCCCTCCCTCCCTCCCTCCCTCCCTCCCTCCCTCCCTCCCTCCCTCCCTGCTTGCCTGCCTGCCTGCCTGTCCCTCTTCCGACTCCTTGCACAGGAAATTGCGATTATGCTTGGAGAGGTTGCTCAAATCGGGATTATCCTATTGATTGTAATGGTGGGTTTCACGGTGTCGTTATTTGCTATTTTCGTCAAACAGATATCGTACTCGCACGTTTGGCTGGACGTCTTCCAGGCGATGCTGGGCCAGGTGGACGTTTTCGACGAGTTCTTCCACGACTTCTATGGGGGCGTAGCAGTATTCCTCTTAGTCATGCCCATCACACTGCTAAATCTCCTCATCGCTATCCTCCGCACAGCACACGCGAAACTCGATCTAGGTCAAGAGGGGGCTTTCCGAGTCTCCAAGGTTCGCATAAGGAAGCTGTACAGCCGGAATGCGCAAAATGATTCTCAGTCTCCCCCTTACAATTTGTTGCAGTTGGCCTTGATGTTTCCCTTTCTCACTGTTGATCGAGTTTTCAAGACAAGTGCACACGGCAGGGTCAAGCGAATGGCCGGGGGCTTTGTGTTTTGGCTTATAATGGGACCTTTGAGTATCTTAGCTTTATGGGCTCTAAGCCTGGTGTCTTACCCTAGCGCGGTTATGTCCCTCTGGCGGGGGTACCTTTCACACCAGGTTTCGCGGCAGTTATCTGGTTTGTTTCGTTCTTCGTAGCTGTACGGCCGAACTATTCCGATTGGTTTGTGTCCCGATTGCTCTGTCCGCGCTCTGGATAAAGGCGGGTGCCACAGGGTGTTACTCCGCCAGCATTGGTGTAGCTGTGTCCCTTGGCGGGGGGGGAGAGCGCGAGAGGGACCGGAGTCGCACCCAGTAACAGTTTAACTGCCACGGCAAGCATCGGCAGCACCTAAGCAAGGCGAACACGCTCAGCGTCGACGAACTTCAGAAGGGTGTTCAAGGCGGTAGAGGCGTGCGCCAAATCTGGGCCTACCTGGACGAGCTGAATAGTACGGACGGTCTCCATCAGCGGAAATGCGAGAAGAACAGCCCCGCGACCTCGAAGCACCTTAACCGCAAGCGGAGTCAACTTCAATCCTCCAGCGAGAGGCGAGGACATGCTTTGCTGGCACACCTTCAATCGATTGACGCTGCTGTCGAGACGGAGGTACGAGAGCTGGGTCAGAGGGTAAACCTCAGGATTGACGCCTTGGACAGCAGAGTGGACGAACGTTTGGACAGACGATAAAAAGTGGCTGACATGGTTGCGCAATACTTGGCCCAGCTAAACGACCGCTCGGCTTTGTCTGAGAAACCTAGAGAAGATTGAAGTTTCTTCGCGTATTGTTACTGTTCGTTGACTCGGATCCGTTGTTGTTTGGCGATGTTACCGGCACGGACGGGAGAGCCTACCACATTGCTTCCCATTTTGTATTTACTTCCATGGAAGTACATTGAAACTTCCACCGGTGGCCGTGGAAACTTCCACCCACTGTGAATGGGATCTGGGCACCTGGAGGGGCGCTGGCGGCTCTTGTGCAGAGCTAATTTCACTTATGCACGTTTTCGGTAGGAGCAGGGTATCAAACGGGTTCATATCCGGATGGGATCAGGATGCGGCTGGATATCACTTCCATGGAACTATAGCCAACTTTCAGCGATTCTGTTTTAGTTCCATGGAAGCAAATTTACTTCCACAGACTTATTTCCATGGAAGAAATTCTAATTCCATGGAAGTGTTGCAATTCCACATGGACGTAAAATGTAACATCCGATAGAGCAAAATTCGCTCCAAAGGTCAATTTCATGGTGGTGTGTTTACTGCCATGGAAGAATAATGTTATTTATATGGAAACAAAATTTAGTTCCAACGTACTTCCATGGAAGGATTTTCCATTCCGTGGAAGTAAAATGTTTCGAAGTGGTTATACTTGCATGAAGTAAAACTTAGTTCAAGGAAACTTCCATGAGTGTAAAGTTTGCTTCCGTGGAAACTTTCATGGAAATAATATTTACTTCCCCGGAAGCATCCATGTTTTACTTAAATGGAAGTAAAATTTGCTTCCTTAGAAACTTCCTTCCATGGATGGAAGTAAAAACAAATGCTTCCTTGGAAAATTCCATGGAAGTGTATATAGTCGAAGGTAAAATCATGTACCAGGACGGGCAGGTGATCGCTGACATCTTTGATAAGCATAGTGCCCAGCGTACGCAAGCCAGTTAAAAGCGCTTTTGAGGCGTGATAAGCTATCTCGAGCAGAGATGTAAGTGGTGCAAGTAATGCACCTAATGCAATAAATTAAGAGGTGCTACGAGATGTAATATTAAGGGGGACCATATGAAATAGGACCTACGGTACACACAAACATCTACCAGGTATATATTTACTATGGTCCCTTGTAATACGATAGAGGCCGAACAAACGTTTTCCGACGGACGGGGCTCCTGAAGAAATACCCCCTATCGTTGAAACACCAACCACGATATGTTTACATGTGTTCGTGATGTTTGTAGGTCCCGGGATTCTTCCCCGGGATTATTGCGCGCGTTTAATTTTAGATATTTTTTTCTGGAAATCAGTATTTTGAGTGAGGCACAAATCTCCTCCAAGAAGGAGCCTCCAAAACAGTTATTACGGGGGACCATAGTTAATAGGACCAAATATTGTTAGTCAAAAGGGTTCAATATATAGGTTTATATGTATACCATAGGTCCTATTAACTATGGTCCCCCGTAATAGGGTGCAACTCCACGGTCGCCCGATTCTTGTGTGTTGAGAAACTGATCGCGACCGTTCAGAACTAGTTTAGTGTTCTTGATTAATGGCCGGTGTTGTTGAGTACTTCCGGAGTACAGCTGTGAGCTGTGAGTATCTCGCCCGAACAACGATGAAATATTCGCTGTGGGAGAGGGGCATTCCGAACAATTACCTGAACGTGGAGGGTATTTGAACGTTTCTGCTGTTGTAGGAGGCGTTTTTTTAACAAGAGAATAGGTTTCGGACTTAGCCCCTTTTGAACTGCAGTCCCGTTGGGGGGCAAACTACTCCATATTGGACTGGTTTGTCCCCGAAACGGGACTGCGGTTCTGAAAGGAAGGGTCAATTAGGGCAGGGAGAATTTTAATGTACTCATCGGTTAAGCAAACCTGTTTGCCCTGCCATCGCCGCATCCGACAACGTGCTAGACACTCTATTCGACCGGTTGGTCGAGCAACTCCGTCAATAAAGCTGCGGAGGGCCTGTCGGAGTATTATGGTATTTGCGTTGTACCCTGACAATGTAGACAGGGGCTGTGTCCTCGGTGTTAGCCGAGAGATGACACCGGGCAAGCGGTGGCCCTGGAAGTAAGATACTCCCGTGAGGTATAGAGAAGAAGACGTGATAACACGTAAACACTGGGGCTTAGATGGCCAACACACACAGATGCACTCCACAGAGAATGCAGGAGTCCAGACGACGGCAGCTTCCAGAGATGAACAGGCAGCTAAGATGCCATCAAGATCCGGGTAGAAATCACTTCAGAGAGTGAGATACTCGATCCTACGAGAAGATTCGATACGGTTGCTATTCCTCGATCCTACAAGAAAGTACGATACGGTTGCTATTCCTCCGCATAATATACGTTGCATGCCGACGCGGTACATAGAACATAGAGTATGATCTACGATACAGGAGCAGTGCTACTTGAACATTGATTCATACATGGTCATGTGCTAACATTCCATAACACGGAGGATCTGTCGGAGTGACCCCGTCGTCGACTGTGCCGTCGTCAGAGGTACTGGATCGACCAGGCCTTGACCGGATGGTGCTGGAGTCATTGCATGCGGTGCAGCGGAAAGAGGGAAAGATACGTGCAGCAAAGAGCGAGTTCCCACGGCTAAATCACCAGCGGCGACTGTAGGACGGTACCGTGTTGACGATAGGGGCAAGGGCTGGGGACGGTACCGCAGGAAAGGGTGGGGGGACCGAGGATCTGGCCAGGAGCAACGACAGCAACAGTAGGCCCGCTAGCAGCTGCAACAGCGGTACCACTAGCAGCATCGATAGTACTATCAGCAGCAGCACCTGCAGCAGCAGCACCAGCAGCACCAGCAGCACCAGCAGCAGTACCTGCAGCAGCAGTGTCAGCAGCAGCAGCTACAGCATATGGAACGGCCTGGAGTGGTAGCAGTCTACAGCAGTGGCATCCGGGGTGGCACGAGCCTGGCCGTGGCGGTCATGATAGAGGCCAAACGGGACTGCACTTACTTACTTACTTGCTAACGGCACATTGTGTGGCTCGAGGCAAGTCCCAGCAAATTTGTTGGTCACTCAGATGTGGTAATCTCTGATCCAATAACCCGAACGCGTGATAGCGGGGCTAGTGATCACATAACTGGAGACGCTGCAAACGCGTTCAGTCGCCAGGCGCCTTCTAAGGGACAGGAGGAGTGGGTCATGGTAGGTGATGGTACAGCCAAAAAGTTTATTTCCGTGGAAACGTTGAACTTGGCGCTGCACTGTGGCACAGACATAGGCGCACAGTCGCCGCGGGTAAATACCGCAGTGGACGGCCTTGCAGTCATCCTATTCTCAGAGTACGCAGTACAGGCCAATCATACTGTCACGCAAAGTGCACATTTTGGGAGGCTCTGCCATTTCCTCCCGTAGTACCCAAGGTTCCGCTATACGTGCTACCAGGTTTTCCCCTTCACGCCCGGTGAAGGTAGCTATTAATAGATTCACGTCAGTATCCCCCCAGTACGCCCCCCACGTCCCGCCCCCGTCTACCGTGATCGGTTTCCTCCCGCCTCCACCTACCTGGCGGGCATAATGACCATATCCCCACGCCCCTGCCTATTACTGTAGAGGGGAATGGAGTGCATGAGGGCGAGTTCCCTCCCCCGAGCGCCTATAGTACGAGTAGCAGGGCAGAATGGAGTGCGTCATAATAATTTACCCCCACCTGCTCCTGTGGAGATGAATGGAGTGCATGTGAATGATTCCCACCCCGCCTACAGTACGAGTAGAAGACCAGAATGGGGCATACGTGGATAACTGACAACCTTAGCGTGAGTTTTCCCCCACGCCCACGGTGAGATAGTGTACAGAGCATACGATGTCGGTCCTCCCCTCGGTCTCCCCGGCCCACCCCCCTCCCCCACGCCTCCACTGCTAAACTCGGCATGGCCGTTGCAGTACTCGCCCTGAGCGAACGGAAATGTTCAGTCGGTAAGTGCCCTGTCTTCGAGGTAGACGTTGACACCTTTCATGCCGTTGATGCCCCTGCCAACGGAACTATTTTGAGGGCAACGGGAAGAGAGGACCATGTCCGCGTCGCGGGAGAGCTCGTTCCCAGCGCTGGATGTGCGTAGGCGCAGGGGGCTAGAGTGCGATTGTCGAGGTCATCCTGGCAGGTCATGATGGCGTCTCCTCCCCCTTCACTGGTAGCACCGCCGCTGACAGATGGACGGGGGGGGGGTACTCATATCATGCTGGACCGGAACCACATCAACGTAGGGGGGGGGGGGGGGGGGGGGCGACTTCGTCCGCCACGGCACCGACGCCTCGGGAAGTGCCGGACGCGTGGTATATGCCAGCACCTTCCCTGCCACCACCGCAGCCGCCGCCACCTGGTGAGTTCACTCTGTCATTACCTGGCGATGTTGTTTTGGACCGGAATGGAGAAGTAAGTTTGCATTGAATCGAAATGGATGAATACAGGTCAAGTGAAAGGGGTCCTATGTTTCTATTGGGGGATGTTGTAGGGTAACAGAGAACGTGTCAATTGGAAGAAACAGTGAGTATCACGTCCGGATGATAAACAGTTGACGTGGCAGATAGCATTCCGATCATTGGCGTATACGTGGAGGAATTCAAACAGTTCCGCTGCTTCGGAGAACTATACTAGTATGTGAGATGCAAGTTTGGGTTTTGGACAGTTTCAAGACTGTATTCTTATAGGCAAAGTGATGCCTGGCAGAAGTTTTTACATTGCCAGTCAGTCATTTATTTTGTACTGAGACTGTACTTGAGCACTTGCCGATTTACCTGGAAATAGTGACTATATATCGACCTTTAAAAAAGGGTTTTTCCTGCAGGAGGGATGTTTTCAAGTCATGTATTGTTGTTTGGTTTTATGTTGGTTTGGGTCTATCTGGTTTATGCATTGTCAGAAGGTTTTACACCTGGTTTTCCCCATATGCTATGTGTATACCAATGTCCTATAGGATGCTGTACACCGTACACCGATCGGGGGGGGAGTTGAGCATGCCCCAAGTACGCCTGTAAGCTGGAGTATCGCACAGTCATGTGCGGTGGAATGGGTGGAACACGTAGAATACGGAGATGGTGCAGCGGAAGGCATGCTTAATTCGGGAGTTCTTGTGTCCTGGATGCAATTCTCAATTCGACCTCGACTGACGTCCCAGATGGGCCCTCACACCTCCTCTTCCTCGAAATTATCCAACATGGAGAGTCCATACGTGTAGCCCTCGTATCGGTTGCTGTGTACCTCGCCTAACCGTGCAAGATATGTCACGCCCCACAGCCTCGATCAGATGCTGGATCCTTTCGTGGAAAGCCATCACGGTAGAGAACGGGTGAACGTCTGCATCGTATATTCTGGGCCAGCGACATAGTGGGGGTCACGAAGACGTACGGTCGGCGCACGGCAGACATTCTGCCGGAACTGGCTGCACTATCGGGGTCGTGGCCGGTTGCGTGCTGCGGCATAGAGGTCGCCCCTGGTTTTTAGAGGTTCCTCGCTTGAGTAGCCTTCTGACTAGTCCCAGTGTAGGAGTTGCACTTATTTCCTACGCGTTATCTAACCGGTTGAGCTCCTCCAGTGAGCAACAACTACGAATATACCGGTTTCGTAGTATGACACTTTAGCTGGTATAGTTTGTTTAGGACTAGCGCACATGGAATTCTTGGTGGGGTGGCGCGAACGAAGCTCTTCGAAGTTATGTTTCAGGTGAGATGTCGAGCTCCTTCTCATGTGATGAGCTCAGAAAATAGGGCACCATCTCCACCGCGGCATCGCTCCCCAGTCGCGCCCCAAACCCTGGCGAAACAAGAAACAAAAAGAAGCAGAAAAACACGAACACTCCCCGGTCCGACAGTCAGTAGGTACGCAACGATGCAACGATAGATAATATGAAACCGCCTATTCCTTCCCGAGGAGGCTCCTCACGTAAAGAGCTCGATATACCTCACCCATACAGAACTACCTTCATCGAAAAATAGAACCTTCAATCAACCCCATGAACAGCCCCCTGGATATATATTTTTTCTGTTGTTATTGTTTTGGTTGCCATCCGACAATGTGCTGCATGAGCTTCAACGCTTTGATCACGCAAGACATTCCTGAAATAAGAAATTTCCGGAAACGTAGGAAACCTATTATGCGCAAGGTCTACCGACCTTATATGTCTACCTCCCGCTGTTCTTCATCTGCGATACTCTATTTGTTGTCCCTCTGGATACTTTGGAACGTACAAACGTGGTTCCCACGGTGAGGCACGCTCTATTGAGCAGTTCCTCAGAC
The DNA here is from genome assembly GCA_031213475.1 of Nereocystis luetkeana. Classification (NCBI taxonomy): domain Eukaryota; class Phaeophyceae; order Laminariales; family Laminariaceae; genus Nereocystis; species Nereocystis luetkeana. The sequence goes on along the minus strand of JARUPZ010000025.1, from coordinate 1,912,269 downwards.
GAGGAACCTCGCCCCACATCCGTCACGAAGCGATACCTCTATTCTTGTAGCACGCGTCAAAAAAAACAACGAATGCCCGTAGCGACAAAGGTGGGTAGCTCCTCCCGCTGATCCATTCATGACTGCAGCCCCGTTTTGGGGACAAACTACTCAAATTTTGAAGGTTTGTCCTCGAAACGGGAGTACTGAATGTACAGTAGTCCTTAAAACGGTCAAGAATCTTCGCCGGTCAGAAACGCTTTGACCAAACCAAAACGTGCCACCTCTGTTTGTAGCACGGGTCACCGTTGGCTTCAACCATCGCGGTAGTAGCATTCACCGGTGCTTGTCCAACAACGGCCGCTCTTTTCCACCCTGCCTGGAGGATCCATCCTAAAAAATGAAAGACGTAAACAGGGTACGAGAGTACCAGGCACCAGGTAAATATTCATGATTTCTCTCGCGTCTTTTTTCCCGTTGTGACGGACGGGAAACGCAACGAAATACCGGCGGGGTTGACTTAGCACCCAGCAACGGTAGCCTGCCTTTTTAATGGGCGCGGGGGCTGGGCAACCAAGTACGGATTGTTCATGTTGGCGTCTGAGCGCCCCAAGACGTCCGGTGTACAGTTTTCCAAGCCAGACGCGTCCTTTGCGGACGAAGGCGTTTTACGAAAGAGGTTCACCCAAAATTTTCTAAGGCTCCTCACTTTAGGAGCTCCATACTTCACCCGAAAAAATACTTCAGCAAAAAACAAAATTGCATCCCGAAGAATAATCCCATGGCCCAAGTAAACATGGAAAACATATTTCGAAACAAGATTGACATTCTGAGGATTACCCCGTCATTCAGGAAAAAAAATAACGGAAATGTGCTACCTCTATTGTAGCACGCGTCGACGGTCGGGGGGGACCAAGCATAGAGTGTTTCATTTAGCAGCGGTCTACCAACTAAGGTTTCTCTTGCAATACCGCACCGGGCGAGTCAACTGTGGTTCGGCGTGGTTCGCATTGTAGGCAACGTAGGCCTTTCCGGGAAAAGCATCCCTGATTACAGTATAGACCTAGGAAGAGAGAACAACCTACTACGTGGTAAGAACGACAGGCAGACTCAAATTTGGGAGGACGCGCAGAGATAAAGATTTGCTGGTAGCAAGCAATCGTGTTTAGCTGCACGCGCTACACGAGATACTCATACAACGATGATTTTCGACGAATAAGTCTTGAGTCTCACAGCTGCTGGGTTTTTTTCGTTCAGTATGTCCTGCCACATACATACGTTGTACGATCTGATTTGATGGAATAATAGTAGTAGCCTATGGTCATTCATGATTTCAGATGGAAAGACACACAACACCAATGATGGTTTCAAGCCTGACACAAAAGAGGCATGTCAACCAACCATGGCGTTTTCACTGCACCAACCATGTGAATATCATCTGTAACGACCTACTATTAAATCGATCATTGGAACGTACTACTATAAGTTCGAAAAACTAACGGATGCGAACAGACAGACATACAGGCAGACAGACAGACGAACAGGCAGACAGACAGAAAGATTTGCAATTACCAAATTAGAGACTCAGTTTTACAAACTGATACTTGTTTTTGCCCTCGACGAAATCCATTCGAGCGCTGTTTTGAGTTTGCTTGTCTTTTTTTGTGAAGGCGCAGTTGGAGTTGATGAAAGTGGCCAAAGAGACCAGTCCGCACCGACCACCACATACGGCACCCCAGCAGCCGGGTTTTGGCTCATACTGAGCGTCTGCGTGCTGGTTATCGGTGTTATTTGTACTCGTCGTCGTACTGGGCGGGGAGATGGGATATCTCCGTCGTGACTCGGAAAGGGCGTTCAACGTTCTGCATACGTTTCTGCTTCGTGTTGTTGGTATTGGGATGCACCAGACTCTACTGCAGCCTACGTACTGAACGTGGAAATAATTGGGCCATATTTTCGACCACGGCCGACCGCAGTGACAAGCGGATTTCCCCATAATAATTTGCTCTTGGCTACATTTTATACGAAGTACGTGCGGATAGAGCCGGTCGCCCCGGTGGTTCAAGTGGTAAACCTCGAATTGTACTTGTTTGAGTCCTGGGTTCGAGCCCCAGGTGGGTCGGACGTTGACTTTATTTGCAAAAATAAAAAAGGATTCAATTGTTAAGAGCTCCTGGCAGCGTGGGTAGGCGCAATTCGATGCCAGTCGACGGGGGAAGAAAAGGCTGAAATCTTCTCGCGATAAAAATGAAGGCACTTACCGTAGCGGGAAGGGGGGAGAAGAGCCTGCTATGTGACCCCGGATCTGAGTTACGAGTTGGAAGGAGAGAGAGAAAAAGATGTGCGAAGATAATGAAAGGGATGATAAAAAAAAAAAAAACATGCGTATTTGAAGCAAGTTTCCGCGTAATTTCCAGCAAACAGGGATTCGGATCGTGAGCAATCAAGGCAGCGCGAACTCAGACACAGCAGCACGTAGGATACAGCACACCATCACTGCAACGATCAGTGCAGACCCTACAGCTAGCCGCCTGGTGTAGCAAGAACCCGAAAAAAACAATCTACTGCGTGTACACCAACACGAGCGACGTTGGCGGTGGTGAGAGGCATCCCGTTCATTCTCATGTGTGGCTGAACGGCTCGCCTCTACGAACTAAAAAAATACTCTCCCCTAAATTTTTCCGAGGATCGAGTCCACAGCGAGCCTGCAACGAGCTAGCATCTACATACACAACACAGCGAAACGAATACCAGGTACCTGGTATCACACAGCACAACACACAGCAGCATTCCAACGGCCAACCAGAGTACAGCACAAACAGCAGGTGAAAAGCACTCACGACATGATCCGTACCCCGGGGCGCTATGCGATCAGCGAGCTCGGTTTCAGAAATCTTGTGCTGGGTGGCGATCGCTACTCTACTCCTTCAAGGGGAACAACAATAGCCTATGCTCAAGGTTGTCCAAAGGTGGTGTCACAATAGGATTCTGACGATTGCTCATATTGAGTGTGTCTTTCGAGGCCGGCTCGTACTCTACTGCTGCTGCTGTAGAGGTGCTACCCGTTCGTTTACCGCGGGTCGGTTCGGCGGTAGCACTTCAACCGGTGAAATGTAAGCCCCTTCCATGCTAACATTACCGAAGGGGTCGCTCCCTGGGTTCACCATGTTGCACGATCGCGGACGCTCAACCCTCGAAAGTAGACAACAATCGTACTCGGGTGGGTGGGTGGCGTCATGAGGCGCTGGCGGTTCGCTTAGGAAGGGTACGAAGCGTCGGCTGGTCGCACTCTGCTGTTTGTTGTTGAAGCAGTTTGAGGAAGTACGAGGCCCGGGACGGACGCTCTTCTCGCCACCGTTAAAGGACAACACCCATGAACGACGAGCATCGAAACCTCGGGCATGCGGCGAAGGATGGAGGAGGACGGCACAGGCGCTGTTGCCGGACTATGACCGGGATCCCCGCTTGAAACCGACAACAGGTATGCGCCGGGCAAGTGGGGTGTTGCAGCGCGCTGGCGCCAGGGTTTTTACATGCTCTAGACCGTTCGGGCAAGTATCACGGGGACGATTTATCAGTGGCCCACAAAATAATCACAAAGCCAACTACCAGCAGAAGGTTCAGGTTTCAATTTTCTTCAGAGTAAGATCGGCTTCTACCAAATCAAAGTGCATGCATACCGTTATTGTACCGCGCGTTCATCCACCTGCGTATATCACAAAAATTATACCTCGTACCGTTTAGTACAATAGTGCATGTGAAATGGCAGCTCTGCAGCTCACCACCCTGAACCGGGAAAGCACCTGTGCTTTTGCTCTTCTGCTTGATTGAGACAGACTACATACTGACCGGCTCGCAGGTCAAGAACGGACGACATCTGTGGCCACGGCATGTCCAAAAGCCGCTGTGGGTGAAACCTCCTACGAGATTAGCTAGAAATACGAAGTACGTGCTTGTAAAAAAACAAGCAAAAAGACAGATATGCCTGTCGAGTCGTCCAAGGTAAGCTTTCCTTCTACTACCTCGTACGCACGTAGCTTCGACTGTTACCTACAGCCTATCGCCATGTATAACAACTAAATACTGTATGAATTGATACTTCGAATAACAACCGTACGGACATTTAAATATTGGCCCCAAGGAGTTTATAGAAACTCACGCCTGGCGCCAAAAATTGCGGAATTATCTGTAAAACAAAATATATACGTACGTCGTTCTATGCTTACTGTAAGAAAGGTGCGAGGTACGCACAAAACATTTATTTCTTGTCCATCGTCATCGCCGCCCACCAACCAAATCCCGCAAAGAATGCCCTGGTTTGTGAATGATCTTCCGCGCATGCCATCAAAGCAAATACGCGCCTACTCTAGCGCTCTATTGAGTAAAAAATGCCACAATCTGGGGGAGACACGCACACACGCCGTCTCCCCTCATTTCCTTCTCGACAGCTTTTTACACACAGCGCCGCAGCAATACACTGCAAACCATTCACATCAGAACAAGACAATAAAAATAGTCGTACAACTCCCCCCCCCCCGACCAACACCAACCACCACCAAAAGTTAGTCGTTCATGATGGTGGCGCGCGATAAGTCGCTCTCGGCAGGACATGAAACATGCCGGCTGATGAAAATTAAGCGCGAGATCCCCCCCGTCCCCCCCTGCCCCGCGCCCCCACCAAAGTAAGAAGGCTGGAAAAAGAAAACAAAAAAAAACCGATGGCGACAACTATTATTATAGCATCTGCCCGATACTCAATCCACCGAATAATTTTTGTGGACCAAAACCCAACATAAATATAAGCGTCCTCTTCTCGCTGTGTTGAACAACAGCATTTCTCCTTGCTTCCGTGTCGGTGTGAAGACTGATACCAGGTATTGTTTTCAGTTTAATGAACTGAATCGCTGAAAAAACGAGTTCAATCGCAAAATGGGGGGGGGGGGGGGGGGGGGGGGGGCGTGGTGGATAACCACAAGCCACTCGCGCAACCACAACCGGGATGTAAATGAAAAGACAAGAAAAAAAATGAACGGAACAAAATGAAGAAAGAAGAAGAAAAAAAAGTGAAGGTCTCGCCCAACACAACAGTACACAAGCAAGCAGGCATAGTTCCGCCCGATCTGAAGCACAACGAAAAAAAATATATACCCATCTCCCCCCCCCCTCCCCTTCAATCAAGTTTCTTTACTCACGAAGAAGCATGCAGACACTCAACACGAAGCGTGGGCGCCCAAAGAGAAGACACGCCGCTTACTCCCTCTGGTCTTTCCCAACCCATTAAAATATTCACCCATGAGCGACAAACAAAATACCATCCGTAACGGGGTATTGGACGCTCACTCGTTTCCCCAGGAAACTCATCAGAAACGGAAAATATGCGACGCCTAAAGTCCGAAAGAGGGGCTGGCGTTCCCGAACCACTGCCGCGTACCCTAGCTAAACGTGTGACAAAAGTGACAAAACACAAACACCGCACACTGTGCGTGCATGCGCCAGAAGAACGGATGGACACCTCAAGAATCTACGCGATAGCTGGACATAATCGTATAACCTGACCAAATACAGATCGACTTCAGCTCGATTTTTTTTTTGTGGTAGTTTTTAGGCCGAGGATCTGCACATGAACCGGAAGACACATAACCCGCTAGTTTATACAAGTAGCCTTGGTGGCTTTTTGGATCGACCGATCCCGTCCCCTTCCGCCGTAAGAGGGGAAAAGAATGGTACGGAGTCCCGCCAACCTCCAAAGATGAACACCCTGCACGTGCGTGCAGCCGCGTGCAGCAGCGATAACAACGTAACCCCAGACAAGATATGGGGCGTCGAGCCGGTGCGCTAGACCCCGCAGCAAGGTGAGCAATATATTACAAAACAGAAGGGCCATGTTACAGAACAGGAGCATGACGTTACAAAACAGCAGCACCATGTTACAAAACAGGAGACCCATGGTACAAAACAGAACCACCATGTTGCAATACAAGAGCATCATGTTACGAAAGAGAGGCGACCACAACATTTTGGCAGCGGTAGACGTATCGTCAAGGTGCACCCGAATGTCCCGCTCGCTCGCTCGCTCGCCCGCGCGCCACACCCGGCGTTTTGCACCGATTGTTTGCTACTCGCTACTACAGCAACGATGAGCACCCTGCTATAATACAGGAGTCCACGTTTCAGAACGGGAGCACCACGTTACTAAAGATAAGCGACGACGACAACAACAGTAGAGGCGACAGTAGACGTATCGTCAGGCTGTACACGGCTGTTCCGTTCGTTCGCACACGCCAAAACCTCCAGCCCCACCATCGACCCCACGGGGTTTAGCAATTATTGACGCGATAGAAGATAGAGCAGCATGATTTTTCGTCGACTTCGTTACCGTCGGCGATATACTCGTGTTCGTGTAGTAGCGAACACTCGACGCGGGTTCGAGGTGTCTCTCTGCGGCAAGCACACGACAAAATAGGCAGCTCATTCAACCTTCAGAACGAAGCTCTGCCATCACAACAACAACAACAACAACAGGCAGCTAGCTCGGCCACACGACCTCTTCGACAACGTAGCTCTCGTTTCTGGTACGTCGATGCCAACCAGCCGACCGCGTGCCTCGTAACACACGCGAAGGTATTACACGCCCTCCTTCGAATCGCGCATATGATTTTCTCTCCGGAGAACGTGCTAAACCTCCCGGCGATGCGTCCATGGAAAAGTCTTGACGAGATACTTCCGAAGCCATCGTGTTCGTTGTGTGGGCCCCTTAAGGCACCTTAGGGAATGTCTTCGAGAAGCTTGTCTCGGAAAACCGTCCCAGGCGGTGTGCTACCTCATCACCCGTGCGTCATACGGGACGTGGTTCCAACACTTCGAGACCTGAATAAAGCGGGCCTACAAGAAGCGACAAGGGCAGCCTCGTATCAACCATTGCGGAAGAGCGCGCAAACCCGCAGTGCAACTGTCACCATGCTCTGCGCACGTGCCGCCTTTCCTTCGGCATTGCACCTCAGGCACATGCGGCCCTCTACCCTAACCTAGCATGCAGCCAGGCCCGTGCCTTTTGTGGCCGATGCCCCAGTGACTTGTCATTGTTATTCCCCACCCTTTCCTCCTCGGCCGCGTGTTTGTTTTCCGGGGTTGCTGCGGCCGCGGTATATACCCGGTGTCCCCCAGTAAACACTTCCAGGTATATAGCTATAGCTGTGCCGACTTTTGGAGAGGAAACCTTCGAAGTATCACCTGAAACTGACGAAAACAAATAGCACAGGCAGCGCGGCGACAACAACCACTGTCCCGACACCAACCGACCTCCTTATCTCTCCCACATACGCTCCTTGCTCTCGTTAGTAAAGCCACAACGTCTGGCCCAACACTCTTCGCTCCTCTCCTTCCCCCTCAACCGCAACGATGTCTGCACCCCCCCCCCCCTCCCCCCCCCCCCCCCCCCCTGCCCCACCTGCCCTCCCCTGCGCGTGCTTGACTGCTGTATATAACTCCCTCCCTCTTCATAATCCCTTCATGTTTGCCACCAATTTTCGTCGCTCCTTTTTCATTCGCTCGACCATTTTGCCACTCATTTCGAATCAACCATGTTTTTGCCACCCATTTTACTCACCCATTCTTACCGTTCACTTCGCTCGACCTTTTTTTTGCCGGCCGTTTTCGCTCAACCATGGTGTACCGAGCGAGGCCCTTCATCGCGGCCACGGCAAAGTGGGCGAGCGAGAGAGAGAGCGGACCAAAACCACCACCTCCTTCAAGGAGGAGTGGGGGGCCAAAAACCCCGCCAGCAGCAGCACCTGGGGGGGAGCCATGTCATCTACCTATACCTTCCACGCGCGCTCTCTCCCCGGCGCCCCCAGGGACGGCACGTCGAAGCACGCTCGATACGGAGAACGCCCTAGCTTTCACCTTCACCACGCATTGAGGCGGCCCGTGAGACCCACCAAACATTGGCGCCTGCGTGCCTAAACCAACTACGCCCGCAGACAGTGCCTCGAGGGCGTCTGGCTCTTCGTCTTCGATGGAAAGCTCGAGGTCGATAGCGGTCTGCAAGCAGAAACCACAGCTCTGGGAGCCGCCTGGAGTGGAGAGCAAGAAGGAATGAGGGGGGGGGGGGGGGGGTATACTCGTCATGCATGGCGGGCGATATGTAGCGGTATGACCATAGACCCTCGCATCCCGAAAGCGCCGGGACGGGGCAACGTCGGTTAATTTCCCGACCACACCCGACAATACTCGCACCAACAGGGTGGGGGGGGGCGGGGCGGGGAAGGCGCGAAACAAAAGAAAAAACGATCATATTCCGCACAAAGCCGGGGTGCTTGGTGGGTGTCGAAAGTAAAAACGTTCGGCATCGCAAGGCCATCGTGGTGTGGCGCGCAACAAATACCTGGCGCGCATGGCGTTCAGTTTTCGCGAAGCGGTCGTGTTTTTCGCAGGGCGGAAACATTTACCGTCCATGTGTTGTTGTTGTTGTTGTTCTCACATTAACTCACAATTCAATGCAGTCCGTGGTCGCAGGACAGGCTCCAATAACTCTGGAGTGGAAGAAATACCTCAAGTAAAAACAGAGGCAAAAAAAACAAAAAAACAGGCATACGCACTCCACCACTGCGGACACCAGGGAAGCAAAAAGGAGACTATTAATAGCAGACAAAAACCTAAAAAAAGAAGATGAAGCTAAGCAAAACAAAAACAAAAACAAAACTAAAACAGACGCAGATAGCAAAACGCGAAAAAAAAGGCAAGGCAAAACGGACCATACTAACAAAGACACAAAGAGGTACAAACGGGAATGAAAGAAAAATGAAAACAAAGAAGGGACAAAAAAGCGATAATCACGGACGGGGGGGAAAGAAAATACCAAAGGCAGGCACTGGAGCATACAGACACGCAAAGTTGCCCAGATGGCACCATGCTAGTTACTTGGGTCCCAAAGAAAGGAGTGCATCATGACGATGATGGCCATAACCAGGCTTCAGTCTGTTGGGCAGACCGCCTCCCCTCCCCATGTGTGTGTATAGCTAGTTCCGCAGAAGCCGTGGTCGTCTTCTTCTTCGGGTGGCGCAGGCAGACCCGTTGAATACTTTCGCAATACCGTGGGGGATGTAGGCAGGAAGCCACAGCTCTGGCTCAATCACGTCAAATCAAGGCCTATCTCTACCTTCATGTATAGTACCAGGTACCAGTTAATAGTACACTGTGGAAGGCGGCGAATGGGGGGGCGGTCAGAGACAGCCAATCAAGGCAAGGCCCATCTCGGAGGAGAGCGGTCATGGACGGCCAGTCACGTCAAGGTCTAAAGAGGCCTTGATGAACAAGTTCTATATAACATGGAAAGCGCTCAGGTCCGTCAAGGAATCAAACAGCGAGGTCGTTTGAGTAAGCAAAATTCCATGAAGATCGACGAGCAGCGTGATTGCCAAACCTCCTGCTCGTTAAAACCTGAACGCACGTCCCGGGAGGGGGGGGGAGGGGGGGGGAGCCGGTGACCACGGTCCAGAAGGCCTAAAAACGAATGTGATATGCAAACATGAACAAATATTAAAACAAAACAAGAAGGTCTTCACTCTGCGTGCCGGGGGAGTAAAATAGAATAGAAAAAAAAAACGCAGAAAAGTCACCTCTGCACTTCGGCCCCTTTCCTCCGCCCAGCGATCCCTGGCAGACGGTTCGCCCGCCCACCAGTAAGCCCTGCGCGCACTCCACATCACAAACCTTGCGCCCTAGAGGCTCCAGAATGGCACCCCGACCGTGCTCCTGTTGGTTAAGTGGGTGAGTGAGTACGTTCTGTACATGAGCGCGTGCGTGTGAGTGCGTGAAAAACTGAGCAGGTGGGCCAGTAGAGTGATACCTCGCAGTCGTAATACTGCTAATAATGCAAGGTCGAGGCGTAACAATGTGAACGTCAGAACGTAATCGTCGCAACGTTACGCGTCGCAATGTAACCGTCACAGTGTAGCCGTCGTCATCTGACGAAGGCGCCGCGCCAACGCCATGTAACCGTCGCAATCCCCAACATTCAAGTAACCCGCCACGAGGCAACCTCCACACGTTGACCGTCAAAATATCACCAACAATGCACCGTATCAATGTGACCGTCACATCTCCCCACAAAGCGTAACCGATACGACACAGATCCAACCTGCCGTTTTGAGCTCATGTGCAGGATCGGTACGGTATAAACCCAACCCAGGAAACCTGTCCTACATCGTGCAGCTTATACAGCACCCACCAGGAAACACGACCGATGTATAGATCATACAGGTCAGCAATGTACCTTCCCTCAAATTTGTAGACCATGGAGTGGAAATCTACTATTACGGGGGACCATTGTTAATAGGACCAAATATTGTTAGTAAAAATGGTGAAATATGTAGGTTTTTATGTATACCATAGGTCCTATTGACTATGGTCCCCCGTAACAGTACCTGTCAGATGTACGTAACCTTCAAAAGGCAACCGTCACAACCTCACTACATCACGGGGGGGGCGTATCTTAACAGGACCTACGGTACACACGAAAACCTACACATTTCGATTTTCCCATCAACAATATCTGGTCCTATTTACTATGGTCCCCCGTAACTAATGCACCGTCACAAGGTAACCGTCAAAATGTAACCGTCGTAATGCAGCGCCACGATACCCGGGAAACCCGCAAGATACCACCTCCCCCACTTGTGACGAATTCCCGACATGAGTTTCTCCGAAAACAAAAAAATGGCGATGTTGAGAAGGTCTCGCCTCGTCGAGGGCTTTCCAGAGACACGTCGTTCCGCGTTTGCACGGTTTGCACCGTCCCTGTTGTCGATAAAAGTAGGAGGTGTCTTATCTTGATCGGAGCTATCTTGCGCGTTACACGGCGTATGCCATCCATGGCTGCCCCCGCGAAACAACCCCGTCAAAACGTAACCGACAACACGCTACCGCCAAATGCAACCGTCAAAAACTAACCGTCGGAACGTAACCGTCAAAACGTAGACGCCAAAACGTAGCCGCCAAATTGTGACCGTTGAAACGTAAACCGTCGAAGCGAAAACTGTCAAAGTGTGACCGTCAAAAAAGCAAGGAACGTCAAAAAAGTAAAGAACGTCGAAAAAGTAGGGAGTCGAAACGTAACCGTCAAGACGTAACCGTCGAAAGAAGTACCCATCGAAATGTGTACCGTTACAACGTTGAACCCGCCGTGTATACCTTTTCGTCCACGTACTCCTCGGTGAATTTGCCCCCATCTGGCCAGGTGAGTATGCCGTCAAAAACCGTAAAAACGTGACCGTAAAAACGCAACCGTCAAACGTAACCGTCAAAAACTACCCGTTGAAATGCAACCGTCGAAACGTAACCGTCGAAATGTAACCGTCGAAAAGTTAACCCTCGAAAAGTAGACCGCCCAAACGTGAAACTGTCAAAAGTGTGACGTATGAAAAAAAAGTAAAAAACGTCGAAAAAGTAGACCGTAAAAACGTAACCGCAAAAACGTAACCGTAAAAACGTAACCGTAAAAATGTAACCGCCAAAACAGTAACAATCAAAACGTGTACCGTCACAACATTGGTTGAACCTGCCGTGTACCAGATATACCTTTCCGTCCACGTACTTCCCGATGAACTTGCCCCCATCCGGCCAGGTGAGTATGCCGTCTCCGTGAGCCAGATCGTCTCGAAACCATCCTTCAAACTGAGCGCCGCTAGGGCTCACCATCAAGCCGGGCCCGCATCGCAACCCCCGCCGAAATTCTCCTCGAAACCTGTGCCCGAAGCACAGCGACAGGACGGCAGGGGAAAGGGGCTGCACTCGATATCATGCAAGCCGTGGTCGTAGGGGGGGTACTCGAGAGGAGAGATGTACTCGATCTCTTGCTTGGCCGTAGTCGCATGCATGACCATGGACCCTCGCATCCCTACAATGCCGGGACGGGGGGCGTACTTATTTTTTGCTAGCCTTGCAGTCATTTCACTATAGACCACGATCTCCTTCGAGAAGGAGAAGAGAAGGGAAACACGAAGAGGGGGGGGGAGGGGCGTGCTCATTTGCCAAAGGCCTGACGTAGTTATTTGACCATTGACCACGCATCCCTAGCGAGACGAACCACCACTCTTACTCCAAATAAGAGACATATCCAACATTTGGACGCTCGTTACGTGTTTTCCAAATCTTGCACAGAAACAAAGAGGAGGGGGGGGGGGGGGTACTCACTTGTTGCTTGCCTTGGTCATTCGACCATCGTGGAAAAAAATTCGAACCCCATCGCACCACAGACAGCTCATGATCTATATCTACATGATCTGTCTACTGTATACATCATGTATCTCCTCAGCTGCAATTGCGAGAGGTTGTGCAGGATCTGCGTACTACAGATCGAACACAAAAAGCATGTGCTTTTCATAGATCACGCAGAAAATACGTCTCCCGTCCGTCAATGTGGGGAAGACCATAAAACTAACCAACTATACGTCAACTTGAACATTTTAGCCATACTACGGTTTAATACCCGGGTATTCCCGCAGAACGCCTGTATATCCTGTGCAAAACACACCCCTAAAGCCGAAAAAAGAATCGCCGTTCGACGTTCACGTTAGAGTTCATACGGGGACAATACACCTGGCCAGAGCAGACTGGCACTAAACCTGATCGTTTTTTGTCATACTCGGGTATTAACACCCGGGTATCCCCGCAGAGTATACATGCAGAGTATACATGTTTATATAAACTCCGCAAACACAAACGCTCGAAATATGTCACTTTGGCCGGGAATACAATAACCGTTTGATGCTCATATCAGAGTTCACACCGGGGTTATATTCCTGGCCAGGTCGCTCGGTTACTAAACCTGTGATCGTTTTTGGCAATACGAGGGTGAACTACCCAGGAATCCCCGCTGAGTAGATATATGCTTATACCCCGCAAAAAACACGCCTGAAAAAATCATTTCGGCCGGGAATACAATAACCGTTTTGATGCTCGTATCAGAGTTCATACCGGGATTATACTCCTGGCCAGAGCACTCGGGTACTGAACATGTGATCGCTTTTGGCCATACTCGGGTAAACTACCCGACAATCCCCGCAGAGTAGATAAGCTTATACCCCGCCTTATAGCCCGCAAAACACATGCTTGAAACATGCCACTTTGGCCGGGAATACAACAACCGTTCGATGTTCATACCAGAGTTCATACGGGCATTGTATTCCCAGCATGAACACCCGGGTACTGAACCTGATTGGTTCAAGTCATACTCGGGTAAAATACCCGGGAATCCCCCATGATGATATTACCTTTATTCCTCGCGAAACACACGTGTGAATTATGCCATTTTGGCCGGAAATACAATAACCGTTCAATGCTCATAACAGAGATCACACAGGCAATATAATCCTGGCTAGAACACCCGGTTTCTGAACCTGATCGTTTTTGACCATACTCGAATGAACTACCGGGGAATCCAGACAGAGTACGTGTATACCACGTAAAAGACACACTCGATACATAGCACTCTGGCCAGGAAAATAATAACCGTTCGATGTTCATATCAGAGTTCATACAGGCATTATATTCCTGGCCAGAGCACGCGGGTATTGAACTTGTTTGTTTTTGGTCACACTCCGGTAAAATACCCGGGAATCCCCGCAGAGTGTACTGACGTATGTGTTTATACGCCGCGAAACATGCGCTTCAAACATGACAATTTGGTCGGGAATACAATAACCGTTCGATGTTCCAAACAAGAGGGCCCATACGGAGGTCGTATCCTCCAGTCAGAGTGGTACGCAAGGGGCTCGTTGAACCTCGGTTGGGTCTCGCCAAACACGCGAGTACCCGTGCGGTCTCCACGCGGATTCTCAGGACGTCACACCCTTCAACTCTTCTATTACGGGGGGCCATCGTTAATAGGACCTACCGGTATGGTATACATAAAAACCTATTTATTTAACCATTTTTACCAACAGCATTTGGTCCTATCAACTATGGTCCCCCGTAATAGTGTCGTCCCTAGATCAGCCACGATACATCACCATCCGTCCTATGCCCGCTTTAAGGGCTCGCTGAGAAAGGGCCTCGAAAAACAAGAGTCGCCTTGATGTACTATTACGGGGGACCATAGTTAATGGGACCTATGGTACACACAAAAATCCATAGATTTCACCATTTTACTATCAATATTTGGTCCTATTAACTATGGCCCCCCGTAATATTAATAGTCGCGGGTTTTCAGAAAATGTATACCCGTGAATTCTTCCAGCGGTGTCTACCATCAATATGTTACCTACAGTAGATTGTAGTTCATCCTGGTCTGTCCGACGTACGTCTGCTTGTAGGTTCATCCGTCTCTCACCAGACGCTGTCCGCATCGACGAACTCTTCGCGTGTTCCAGAGCATCATACCCGTGAACTCTTCGAGGCGGGGGTCCACAGACGACCTAATAGAGCGTCATCTGTTCTGTTCACGCCCGCTGCATACAGTACGTGGTGGTTTGTTTGACTGTCTTTCTCACAAGGCGCCATCCACGTCCTCGAACTCCCCGTGCCCGAGCTGTCTTGTCATCGGGCGGAACAATACACTATCCAGAGTGTGCCGAACGAAATCAAAAGGGGTCCTATCTATACACCTGCCCCAAGGCTCGGAATCTCTAAACCGTGGAACGGATTGAACCGTCCAGCTTGAGCTACTGCAGACCGTGATGATTCGTTCTATGCATGTACGAATATGCTTGCATCTTACTATTCATAGGCGCCACCCACGCCTACAAACTCCCCTGTCTCCGCATTATTATTAAACGCCACCCACGCCTACGAACTCCCTGTCTCCGTGCTGCTCCCCCTCAATAGAACGGAAAACGCCAACCTATTGATTGTGCAGAGCAAATTTACGGACCTCTCAATCCCAAAAATATTTGGGCCGTGACATGTGGAGGAACACACAGTAGTAGGAGGATCTAACTGACCTATTGTAGATCGTGATCTTTGTGCGACGCTTGCGTTTTTCTCTGCTTCTCACCTCACGCCATCCACGTCTACGTACTCCCCGTGTCCGTGCTTCTCCCCCTTGTCAAAGTTGCCCGTGTACTTCGAGCCTGACATCTGGGTCAGGGTGCCCCTCCCTTGCCGAAGCCCCCTGTGCCACTGTTTTTTTTTTTCAAGGATTTTTACAGGAAGTTTCCAAGCACAGGGGAGGGAAAATATCGCTCGAATTATTTTTCCAGCACAGAGATGAAGGAAGAGGTTTCTTTTTCCAGATATTGTTTTTTTCAGTTTTAGTTCCCGAGCACGAAAGGCAGAGAAAAAAAATGTTGTTCCACGAGATTATTCAAGGATTTTTCCAATGACAGAGCGAGTAGGGGGGGAAGAGGGGGAGAGGGGGTGGAAAGGAAAAGGAGATGGAAACGATTGGGAAGGAAAACGGTTAAGATCGAACATGTCGTAAAACATCTCGGGGTTCACAGTGGTACAAACCGAGACCAGTTCGATGGCTGGTACACAAGAGGCCTGCTCCACGCTGGGAAACAATTTTGAACCTGTTCCCAAAATATTACAGCACCAAATAAAGGTTTTGAACCAAGGCTGCAGGGCCCCAATTGCTACGGGAAACACACAAAAAAAAACGAAAGACCACAAAATCTAGTCCGTCGGAGAGGTAAGAAATGTTCAGCTTGTGCACGGGGCAAGCCAGACCGACCATCCATCACGACGTCAGGGCTTTCGCCGCGAGAGGCTCTCGAGCAACGTCAAGCCGCGTTGTGGAGCGGCACAGACCATCAGCATATATGGAAAGGCGTATTCGGTTAAGGGATGCGTACACATGCATTCGAGAGAGAGAGCGACTCTGGTTGAGGTTGAACTCCCTCTTCAGGGGAGGTCTGAAATTTGAAGTGGTGAGGTTGGGTGTGGTAGACAACAGGGCCAACATTCCACCAACACGTCCAGATTCATCGAGCACACCGACAACGACTCATGGGTGGACGTGTACCAGGTAGGCACTTAGGCGGGTACGGTGTTAGCGTCAACACAAAAGCTATACACCCGGACACTCGCGTACAATACCCAAAATAGCATACCAGGAACTTCTTTAAAGTATTCTTCCAGGGCTGTTCACGAGTCGTGGCGTCATGGACCGACCAGCGGGTCGGATCAAGAAAATTTGAAATCTCACGTGGCGGGTCGGGTCGGGTCGGATCGGGTCGGGTCAGGAGGTTTTTAATTTCTTACGGGTAGGGTCGGGTCGGGTCAGGAGGTTTTCAATTTCTTACGGGTCGGGTCGGGTCGGTTCGGGCCGCGTCACCCTTATCCGACCCGACCAGACCTGGCCCGCGAGGGTTTGACCCGACCCGACCCAGCCCTGGTTGCATAATACGTACCTGGTACTAACTTATGGCAACGCGCACGCAAGATATTGGGAGGCTGTAATAAATAAAGGCAAGGTGTATGCTTTTTTGGTACGTTGAATTTTTCAGGACTGCACTCCCGTCTCGAGGACAAGCGACTCAGGTCAAAGATAGTGTCGTCCCCCGACGAGACGGCCGTACTAAAAGGGTTTTCTTCTTTTTCGACACACCTCGGACGGATCATCTACAGATAGATCATGATCTACGGTGGGCCATACAGCAGTTCCCAACATGCCACTACGAGATGAGCTGTGCAGGATCCGCCATAGCACAGGCCCAACCCGGGATGCGTCTGCCATGTACTCGTACATACATAAACATGTCATGCACAACACGACACAACACAACACACAGATCCCACCCTGCAAGAATAAAAAGAAGTTACATCCTACGAAATCGGGAACAGCTATATCTTCTGCCTTAAAAGATCCAAAGACCATGAACCGGGAATCGACCACCGGTTCGAGGCGCGGTACGTTCAGACCCCCGCGAGTAACACACGGGTAATACCCCGGGCGAAAGAAACCATGGTTGTTAAACCTAGGCGGCCAGCACGTGGTGTCCCCCCCCCGGCACCACTAGCCGAACGCGAGGTGCCCCCCCCCCCCCCCCCCCCTCCCCCCCGACAGGTGGCGCGAGGAGGTGCCGCCCGAAGCCCCCGCCCTACAGGCATTCTACACGTATATAGGGTGGGTTGGCGTCGGTTGGCAACGACGCTGTGGAACATGCCGCTCCCTGCGTGAGCTAGACAAGCAGGGTACCGTTTTTTTTTTTTGGGGGGGGGGGGGGGGGGGTGGCCGCCCACGGCTGGTCGTCGAGTTTGATAATTCTGTGCGAGGTAAAGAACTTTACTCCGCACAATTGGGAATGGTCGTACCACGTAGTGTTCATGGCAAGGCACCCAAGAGGCAGATACATATCAATAGTACTCCCGTTGCTGTCTCTGGAAGTGGCTACACCGGAAACTAAATGAAGTCATTGAAGCTGTCATCCATATGCAAGTCCGCCACACAAGCGGTTCTTAGTAGGATGCAGCTCACCCCTCATGCGTCTCGCCGGACACCTCACGTTCCGCTTCCCCCCCCCCCCCCCCTGCAAGCAATATCTGCCCGGTCGGTGAAAACCCGACATGCTCCGTCCCGGCCTTGTAGGGATGCGAGGGTCTATGGTCATACGACTACGGCCATGCTTGAGATCAAAGTACATCTCTCCTATCGAGTACATCTTCTCCTATCGGTTGATGGCAAGGCTTCTTCCCACCGATGCTGCAGCGCTTGTACTCTTCAGCATTACTGCGCCTCTTTTGCCCCCCCCCCCCGTTTTATGTTGCCTACATATCAGGGACCCACCGTGATACTACAACGACGGAGCATACCGCAGTCAACAGGGCCGAATATCCTTGGTAAAAATACTGCAATATACCTGGTATAGATGTTGGTGTGAATGATGGGTCCTGATAACTTTTGTCCCCGGTCATCGGGTTGCAACTTCAGGGTTTCCAAAAATTTATTGTGAGTGAGACATAGAGCTCCTATACTACAATGAAGGGAGGAAGGAGCCCGTCTCTGAAGGCAAGACCGGGTGTTACCTCATATAGCCGTAGCACGCGTCTTTCGGTACTCTGCAGTGTGCAAAAACGAGAACATCTTAGTCTGTTTCCAAGTGTTTGGTCCCGAAAACGGGACAGCAGTCCCAAAAGGAAAATTTCGGTAGGGATCTAGAACCGACATGATAATAATCTGCAGTATGGTGTTGTAGAGAGAATCGGGCGTTGTGGGTCACGTTCTTCGGCTGAGCACGTATTTACTGGTACGAAGCTCACTTCGACAGCAGCAGCAGATCGCACTGTTAGGTCGATCGCGCTCGTGGGAGTACCAAGTGAATACCGCACAGCACAGTACTGGCAGACCGGCATAGAACACGCGAACAGGCTGGGCCGTTGCTTGCAGCTGAACAGCGGTCGCTCGCTGGGCCAGGCCAGGTGTTTACGACAAATGGGCTATATAAAGAAGTACACGCCAGCACTGGCAGCAGTGTGAACACGAGCGCGAAGTGGGTTACTCGTCTGTTGCTCAAGCGTTCAGTCGTTTTCGTCCCCTACTGACTGTCGCCTCCGCCCTTCTTTTCTCCTGCTCCCTCCCCTCATCTCAGATCCGAGGTCGCACACAAAGCAGGTTTTTCTCACACCCCCCCCCCCCCCCCCCCCCCCCGAGGAAAAAAAAAAACAAACATGACATTGGTAACCCCCCCCCCCCGACACACTACGGGCACGCGTCTTGCATTTTTTATCGCGAGAAAGAATCAGCCCATAATCAGCCCCCCCCCCCAAAAAAAAAAAAAAAAAACATTACACTAGTAAAACCCCTCCCCGACACACTACGGTACGCGTCTTGCATTTTTTATCGAGAGAAAAGACTCAGCGCTTTTTCTTGTCTTGTGTAGTCGCGTCGAATGGCCACCGTATACACCCGAGCGGTAAAGCAATACAAACGCAAACATATAGACAATGTCTCGCCTGTCCTTGATATACGTCCCCGTCTATATAAAACGCCGCTCCTTGACCGTGTCGAACTCCTTCGCGTTCGTCGCCGAGGTACCACTCCTCGCAGGAGACGGGATTGTTCGCCACCTTTCGAAAAAACGGCAAGGGGCAAGGTTTGCGGAAGAATCGGGTGTAAAAGCAATAAATATTCAGATCAAGGCTGGGTTATGAAAACATCTGAAACCGAGAGACGTGAGTAAGGAGCTGATTGGCTAAAGCCGAAAGACGGGGAGTGACGACAATTTGGCTGGTGATGTGTCCGTGAATAATAAAAGACAAATCACCAACGAATGTCCCCGGTTTTCTTTTCTATGATTGGAGAAAAAAATGGAGACCCGTATTTTTATTTTTCACGATCTTGTTTTCTGCGACGAAACACTTTCTCGCTGTTTTGGTTGTTCCAGTTTCTTTTTTTTTGCCGTCACCAAGCGGACTTGGGCGGCTTGAGTGATTACGAGATGAAAAACGCTACGTAAGTGCGATGAACGACTCGCGTGTGCAAGGGGGTTCCCGGAGAGACAACGGAGACGCTTTTTTCGGAGCGGGGACAGGGGTTTGCGGGATCGTGACGGCGAGAAACCGGTGACGTGACCGACGTGACGTGGTGACGGCTGGTGCCGGGAAACGGACGGCATACCCCATCTTTGGTTACAACAGGTGAACTACAACCCTATTTATTCCTCAGGCTCCATGTGTCCCCCCAAAAGGTGTAACTGTAATGCGGAAAGGCACGGGGACAGCAAAGCACATGACTGCGACTGATGCTACACGCATCTCGTACGTACGCATTGTGCCCAACAACGCAGAGCACAAGTTTACAGACGCTTCCTCCTTCAACTGCCGCCTGACCGGTAACGACGCCTTATTGGCTCGTAAACTCCCCCCTCCTCCCCCTACTATATATAGGTTGGGTTCGCGTCGGTTGGCAACGATACTGTAAAAACATGCCGCTCACTAGACTACCAGGGTGCCGTTTTTTTTGGGGTTTGTTTGTTTTTTTTGGCGGTCGCCCACAGCTGGTTGTCGAGTT
Source organism: Nereocystis luetkeana (assembly GCA_031213475.1). NCBI lineage: Eukaryota > Phaeophyceae > Laminariales > Laminariaceae > Nereocystis > Nereocystis luetkeana. Next base: position 1,892,342 of record JARUPZ010000025.1, on the reverse strand, counting down.
AGATATTTTGTGCGAGGTAAAGAACCTTTACTCCGCACAATTGGGAATGATCGCATCACGTAGTGTTCGAGGTAAGGCACCGAAGAGGCAGTTACATAGTACTCCCATTGCTGTCTCAGGAAATGTCTACACCGGAAATTAAATCAACTCATTGAAGCTCCCATCCATAGGCAAGTCCGCCTCAAAAGCGGCTCTTAGTAGGATGCAGCTCACCACCCTTCATGCGACCCGCCAGACACCTCACGGCGCTTCGCGCTTTGTGCAAGCAATGTCTGCCTGGTCGGTGAAAACCCGACATGCTCCGTCCCGGCATTGTAGGGATGCGAGGGTCTATGGTCATACAACTACCGCCATGCATGAGATCGAGTACATCATCTCCTATCGAGTACACCCCACCCCCCCCAACTATGGCATCTCTATCGAAGAACGCCTGTATATACGTGCGTAGCCAAATCATGAGTTGCCCTGCCTGGCAACCAACCCAGAAAGTAACCCCACCCAAACAATACCCACAGCAACTTTAAAAACTCAATTTTGTTCACTTTTCCCTACAGCAGTAAAATTTTCGTCGGTTAGGATTTTGCTTTTTACGGGGGACCATTTGGTCCTATTTCCTATGATCCCCCGCAAAACATGATGTACCAAACAGACCACATGAAAAGCCCAACCCCTCCGAGTTCTTACTTCGCAAAACACCGAGTGGTGAAGAAAAGCAGGTGTCCGTACGACGGCAGGAGTGGTGCCTCTACTATTAATATTATTGGTACTGCAGTTCCGACTTAGTCCCGGCTGCCCGCTATAGTGCCTACCGAATCGCTTAGCACAGAGGGGGTTATGACCGGTGTGGCAATGCGCGGAAAAGTTCCGGTCGCCGCTATAGTCCCGGTGGCGTTGGCAGGCGCATATGATATGATGCCGGCACCAGAAGAGGGACCGCTGTATACCGTGTGCAAACACTCCTGTTCGTAGCGCTCCCAGAACTATCTTGTCAATCCTTCCAACAAGTTTCCATGGCTCGTCTTACCGGAACGTTTCACGCACGAGACGGATCACCATCTACCGTAGACCATACTGGTACAGATTATCATAACCTGCCCTTGTGGCATGTTGTACAGGATCTATCTGTACAACAGTTAGTACACATCAAAGTTTGGAAACATGTCCTATTACGGGGGATCATAGTTAATAGGACCTGTGGTACACATAAAAACCTACCAGTATATATTCAACCATTTATACTAACAATATTTGGTCCTATTAACCATGGTCTCCCGTAATAGATGATGCAGAATGCACGGCTTCCACCTGGCAACACGCCCCAGCAAAATAAAGATCAACCAGCAAATTCATTATACAAAAAAAAAAAAAACACCCGTAAGGTCGAGGACTTGTTCGAACCTCATATTGGCAAGGTGTGTGACACTTCGATCGAATAGCGCGTACCACGGATTTATATGGCCTCATCATGCAGGGAATACAGCCCATATAGATCTGCCGGGTAAATCATCAGGCGAGGATCTGAGTGATCTGTCCCATGTTCAGAAAAAAACTCACCCTCAAGATCCACCTCAACCTCCGCACTTCGTGGGCCTCGCAGTCCGCCTGGGAAAGCGCGTCCGATGCATCGGGCATGTCGCTCAAGGCGTTCTGTTTATCGTTTTTTTGTTTTTTTGTTTAGACGCGTGAGAGGGGCAGCAGCGGAGGAGAAAAAGAGGCGTGCACAGAGAGGGGAGGGAGAAAAGATGGGGGAAGCGGGGAGGGGGAAGGGCGGAGGGGGCGGGGTGCATCTGTCAGAAGAGTGTTGGGAATGTCGCCGCTACCGCTGCTGATGCTACTACAGTAGGAATCCTGCTGCTGCTTCTGCGTCGGCGGCGGTGGTGGCGGCGGCAGCAGCTGCTTTTTAATAGAGCACGCATCGGACAGATCATGCTCTTCTGTAGAAAATGTTGTTCCCCACCAACCTTTGTGAGCGGTTGTGCAGAATATATATATGAATACTGGAAGTCAACCCTGATAACTCCACACACGGGGCACCCGATGACGTGTGGTTTGGACCATGACGATCGCCTCCGCGAGGGCTTCGGCCTGATGCGGCGGCATGGGCGTAGTCGTTTCGAAAGAAATTCGTCCGTAGGTGACCACGAAGTGACCCTCATGCGGACAGACAGACAGACAGACAGACACCTTTTCTGAATCCGTTTAAAAGACCACAAGCCTACCAGTTGTAGAACACATACACGTTACGAGGTTCCCCTCCGGGACGTGCCTAGGGGAGTGGCGCAAGAACAAACTCAAAACGATACAGCCTGCGATATTGTATGGACCCTACGCATCTGATACAAGCATCAAGACGTTATTAAATATCTGCATATTACTGCGGTACATATCATACAGACGTGTACAGCAGAAGACACTTTTAGAACAGCGCCTGATTTTGGGGGGGACGAAACTGACAGGTACATGGAAATAGTGCGGAACTCTTACTATCGACTTGAATCACTTTAACAGAGTTTCTTGGTGATTCTGCCAAACATTTATTATATCTGTCAGCAGGGTAACCCTCTTAGTACTGCAGTCCCGTTTCGGGGACAAATTACTTGGAATTAGAGTGGGTTTACCCCCAAACGGTACTGCAGTTCTAAAAAGGGATTTGTTGTGGCGCTCATGGGGAAGGTCTCTCCCGCACATAATCGAGGACTGCCGACCAAAAGAACGCTCAACCCTTTTAGAGCCGCAGTCCCGTTTTGGGGACAAACTACTCGAAATTTGAGTGGTTTCTCCGCAAAAGGGGACTGCGGTTCTAAAAGGGTTAATCAAGAGCACTCCACGCGTGACACACGGGACACAGCAGTAAAGTAGTGGGATATATATACCAGTACAGAAATAAAAAAGGTTGTACCGAAGAAGGGGATGTAACTTTCGACCACACTCGGCTGCCCACGCAAATCGCGCTGCAGCAGCAGCGTTGTTGCTGTACCTGTGGCAGCACGCGTGTTTCACACAACAGTATTCTGAGGCTCGTGTGGAAGCCCCTGCAGTTGGTTCAGTAATTTCAGCAGGTAACGTGTTGAAATTATTAGGCACTCATGGGTTTTTACGTTTTTTTCATCCAAGTATTTTCCAGTTAGCTTCTGCTATTAAAAGAAGGTACCAGGTATAAAAAAAAAGCATTCAACATCCCAAAACGTTTTTTAATTTCAGAACAAGAAAATAGTAGGGATGCCCAGCTCTTTTGTTTCTCTACGTAGCTTGTTCTCTATCGTCTACCACTTCCCTTCGGTTGGGGCTCGACACTTTTTCCTTTCATGCTTCATCTTCTCTTTCGATTTGTTTTTCGTTTCTTTCCATTTTCCCTCTTTAGTGTAAGGGGCATTTTTGGCAAATTATTTGCCGAAATAGCAAGTGGACTTGCCAAAATAGCGAAAAAAAACTTACAAAGTTTTTTCTTTGGGATATTTCCGTTCTGCTTCGTTGGCAAGTTTACGGAAAGTGATATTTGCTACCAGGGTACCTGGTATTTTGTTTTGCTATTTTAGCCCAATAACGCCAACGCAAGGTTGTACAAACCAGACCACTCCACGACGCCCCACGCTAGACTCGCTCTAACTTGTGAAATAGAGGGAGATACGTAGGGTACCAGGTGGCATTGATGACAGCGATGATGGGGCTGGCGACACTGGCCGTGAGCCCCGGGTGGATGAGACATGGGCGTCGTTTTTGTGCGGGGGCTAAAACAGGATCACAAACAGCAGCCGTCCCAGCTTTTCCCAGGGGATTTTGGCCGGGCTGGAAGGACTGCCGACCTCTGACGTACGTGGGCTGTGCCTGAAATACTTTCTGTGGCAGCATTTACTCCATATAGAGCGCGTCGGCGTGCCGTCGGCTACCCGTTTCTGCTGCAAGGGGTTTGAATAAAATCTGAGGGCGTTATGATGCGAACACGTGCCAAATAATGCGACATATGCAGTGTTTCACGATACACGGCTTTAACCCTTTTAGGACTGCAGTTTCGTTTTGGGGACAATTGGGGACAACTTACTTGGATTTTGAGTGGATTGTCCCCAAAACGGGACTGGATTTCTAAACGGGTTATAACCCCTTTGGAACCGCAGTCCCGTTTTGGGGACAAACTACTTGAAGTTTGACTGGCTTGTCCCCACATATGGGACTGCGGTTCTAAAAGGGTTAAAGAAATTATGTCTCGCCAAGATAGCAAGATTTTTGCTATTTCATTCGGTCGTTAGAAACGACCGTAATGTGTACGTCGGCCTTCTGTATACAGTGTGTTGTGTTCTTCACATTAAACCGTTTTCTACCCGTCGACATCTAGTACAACCATTGTCCGTGCCGATTCTTCAATCCTATTAGAAGAGATACACGTTTTGTGGTCACACAGCTACGCCAGAGATACCACGTTGCCACAATTATGTCTCGCCAAGATAGCAAGATTTTTGCTATTTCATTCGGTCGTTAGAAACGACCGTAATGTGTACGTCGGCCTTCTGTATACAGTGTGTTGTGTTCTTCACATTAAACCGTTTTCTACCCGTCGACATCTAGTACAACCATTGTCCGTGCCGATTCTTCAATCCTATTAGAAGAGATACACGTTTTGTGGTCACACAGCTACGCCAGAGATACCACGTTGCCACGTACCAGGTACCAGGGTATGCAGCAAGCACAGTAGTAGTGGGCAATGCAACGCCATGTCATCATACTGAATACGACAGGCCCGACATACGCATTCTATGAAATAGATAAACGAAAGGAAACAAGAAAAAACGAAAAACAATTAATACAAATCAAGAGAAAGAAGAAGAGAAAAAATAGAAGGAACAAACTGTCGTGCCCCCCCCGGAGGAGGTGTGGCATACACTTCAACAGAAGAGCTCGAAAAAAAAAAAAAAAAAAAAAAACACCACAACTTGTAAACAGATTTAGGGTCATTCTTTGGGGTCATTCTTATCGGAGCTTTTTTTCCAATTTTTCGACATTTTTTTCGCGCAATTTTTCAGTCTTCCATGTCTTCCTGTTTTTTTCATCCAAATATTGGAATGTTAACAAACTTGATATTTTTGCTTCTGGAGAATTTCACGAATAGTGACAGAACGCCTCCGTATATTGATACATATCTCCAATTATTTCCAACTTTGGAAATTTTGGAAAAAATGCTCTCCGATAACAATGAGCCTTAGACTGAAGAAAGGGAAAATAACAGGCAGACCAAAGCACGAAGCACGCTCCAGCTAGCTGCAGCAGTTTGTGGTACGAGTAGCATAGCCAGGTTCTCCCTGCTAGTCCGCATGGTACCTTGCTACCCTGACTGCCGTCTCCGCCCTGCGTTCGTCAACTACGCCCAGCCCCTTGGCGTCCGACGATACGAAACAAGCAAAGCAGGCTCGTCATCCACCCACGCCACACCACTCCTTCAACAAAGGCTTATCAATCGAACAAAGGAAGAGGGAGAAGTAAAATGAAAATCACAGAGGATCAGCGCAACGAAGAAAAAAACAAGAAGAAGGCAAGATCAAAAAAAGGCCACGTTCGAACCAGCTGCACCAGTTGGTGGCAAGAGTAGTGTAGTCATGTTCGACTTCCTACAGTAGTCGGCCTGGTGTCTTGCTACCCTGTCTGACATCTCTTTTATACTTTCGTCCACCGCAGTCTCCCTTCTGCACCTCCTGTTCCCCCCACCCTCTCCGCATTCCCTTGGTCGGACTTTCTGCCACTCCTCCTGTTGCCCCCCCCCCCACCCGCCATTCCCTTGGACACTACCCACGGCAGATGTGCGGCACTGCCTACTCAGCTCAGCCTCAGCCTCCTGCCACCTCACCATGAACCGTTCGGCTGCTTCAAGGACCCCCCGGTACCACAGCGTGGTTTTAACCCCAATCACCGAGGAGGCAAACTCCGTTGACCCTTCGGTGGCTCGGAACTCCCTCAGGCCTTCGACCATGCATCTATGCCAAGTCTCGAACCGTCCGCCAGGTCTCGGGTTCTCCCCCCCAGCCATCGTCCCGAACGGTACTCGACTGGGTGATCGCTCCTCGCTCTGCCGTGCCATTGCCTCCGGGAAAAGGAGCCGCCGTCCTAGGATGGTCGTTTCGATGCTCTGGCAACTTGTCCTCTCCAGGGCCTTCGCGTACGAGAGGGTGGCGTGGTCAGTACGAAGTCGGCCCTGGAAGCCAGTGGGTCGCAAGCGGGTTCGGTGGTGAGCCGTTCGAAGCTTGGCAAAGTGTTCCGCTCTGAGGGTCCACGTCACACCCGTACAGCAGGGTCTCAAATCACCTCGGCCTTCAGCATTCGGACTTTTAAGGGGGGCGGTCGTCCTATCATTCAGCTCCGGGCCGAACCGTTTAAGGCATGCCCGCATGAGGCCGATCCGTCGGTCGATTTCGAGCGAGAGGTCAGCGTTTTCGTGGATAATACCGCCTAGGTATACGAAGTGGGCCATCCGTGTACACCTCTGGCCCCCAGCTTCGATGACCAGCGGTGGGGCGAGGACTGTCTGGCCTGATCTTCGTAGAAACATCTTCTTTTCCGATACCGTGACGCCCGCTGCTTCGAAGACAGTCACGATGACTGTCGTCACCAAAGCGGGATTCAGCCGACTTCCAGATAATTCCTGCGTCATCGGCGTAAAGCTTGCTCCATACAACCCTTCGCACGCATACCAACGGCTCCTGCCCCTCATTTCCGACCACTTCGGGAATATAGAGTTGAGTTAGACCAAATTCCTTACCATGACTTCGTGCTCGCTGAAGCGTATCAAAACGGCGTGTAACGCAGCAGCGAATAACACGTTGGAACGATAGCTGCGACAGCACGCAGCCTTGCCGCGGCCCCTGCGTGACATCAAACCATTCCGAGAGCTCGACGTCATCCATACGAACGCGAGCCCGTATATGCCGTCGTGAAACTTACGGATATTGGTGAGCATCTTGGTCGGTATACCAAAGCGTTTTGAGTACCCCCCAAAGCAGCTCTCGGTCGACAGATTCGTCCGCTTTCTGCAGATCGATGATTCACACGTACAGGGGGGTTTCCCTCTGTTGTTCAAGCTCTTGCAACCGGCGCACGACGAACATATCAATCGTTGATCGCGCGGGGGCGGAAGCCGCACTGTTCCTCCGGGAGTAGTCCCTCGGTCTGGGGACGAACCATCCAAATAATACCAAGCAGCTTGTCCCAAATATGGGAATGCAGTCCTAACAAGCGTTGCCAAAACGTGACTGTAGTCCTCGACCTCAGGGTTGCAGCCCCATTTTGGGGATGAACTACTCACCAAGTTTGTCCCTGGAAATAATATGACGAGGGGGCATCTGAAATAGGACCCACGGTACACACAAAAACCTATATATTTCGCTATTACTACCAACAATATTGGGTCATTTTTGCTACGGTCCCCCGTAATAGGAAAGTTTTGATTCGAATACCACAATAATACCAGGTACAAAAAAATACCTTGATTTAGGGACGAGCGGTAGTTAATGTGGATTGTCCCGAAAACGGTACTTCAGTCCTACTATTAATATTAATACGGTCAGCCCTTTCAAGGCAAACTGCAAAGTCCCGTTTTGGGGACAAAGTACTTGTAATTTGTGTGGTGTGTACCCTAAACAAGACTGCAGTCTTGAAAGGGTTAAAAACTCAGAGAACACCAACGTCGAGCGATGCGCTCATGGAAATATCTCGGTAAGGTCCTTTCTTCTTGTTCCCACCGGCTGCGCCGCGCAGCTGAGGGCGCCAAGAACGGCGACAAGGGGAGGGAGGGAGGGAGGGGGAAAGGGCAGCCGTACTGATACAGCCGTCGACGGACGCAGAAACGAAATAATAGATCGGGTGGCTATTAATAGGTACCAGGTATCGGTTCGACTACCTCTTACAGACGTTTGCCCGTGTCTCCCTCTCCTTCGTGTTGTTTCGTCCGCGCAGCAGATATGTGTCCTTCCCGAGTGTGCGTATGCTTTCCGTCTCGCAGCCTTTCTGAAGTGATTGCGTCGTTTGTATTCTGTTTCATTTCATTTTTTTTGTTTTGTTTTATCATCTTTTTCTTCTTATTTTTCTGGTCTCTGCCTGTGTTGTTGTGTTATCGTATCCGGTACGCTGGTATTTCACTTGCGTGTGACACTTGAATTTGTGATTATTTTTTGGTTTTTGGTTTTCCTCTGTCTCACAGTCCATGACCACAGAATCAGCATCTCTTGGATAGGGAATCAGGACGGACACCGGGTGTGCTGATGAAGCTGGGTAAACAGGACAATTTAATGTGAAAACAACAACAACAACAACAACAACAACAACAACAACAACAACAACAACAACAACAACAACAACAACCACAACAACACAGCCTTGTTTACTTTGTGTGTGCCGTCCGCTCTATGTGAAGAAAAAAAACTCGGGAAAAAATAATCCCAGCCAGGACGGTCGTGCGCCTTCTTCAGTCATCAGGAGCGTTGACCCGTTTAGAACTGCAGTTCTCTTATGGGGACAAACCATACAAAATGTTAGTAGTTTGTCCCCAAAACGGGACTACGGTGCCAAAAGCGTTAATGGACGTAAATGGGAACATCCAACGGTCCTTGTATTTCCGCCTAGGGCGGTGCCTGGTACCTGGTACCTGGTATACGGTATACGGCATGTTGTGTAATTCACATTCAACCGTTATTTCTACCAGTCGACATCCAGCGTGTGTGTGTGTTCTTCACATTAAACCGTTCTTTCTACCCGTCGACATCTAGCACAACCAGTGTCCGTGCCGATTCTTCAATCCTAGAAGAGATACAAGTTATGTGGTCACAAAGCTACGCCACAGAGATATACTACTACGTTGCCACGTGTGCAGTATGCACTGCAGTGGGCAATGCAAAGCCATGTCATCATACTAGATACGACAGGCACGACATACGCAATCTATGAAATAGTGAAACGAAAAGAAACAATCAAAGAGAAAACAAAAACAAGGTAGACAAATCAAAAGAGAAAAAGAAAAAAATGAAAGCAAAATCTAGGAGAAACAATCTGTCGTGCCCCCCCCCGCAGGCGATGTGGCCAACACTTGAAAAATAATGAGCTGGAAAAAAGAAACAAACAAAAAAAAATAATAAGAAGAAAAAACACCACCGCTTGTAAACAGAGTAAGACAAAGAACCAAGGAACAAAGTAACAAGGAAAAATAATGAAGGGGCAATAACAGGCAGACCAAAGCCCAAAGCACCTTCCAGGTGGCGGCAGCAGTTTGTGGTACGAGTAGTATAGTCAGGTTCTCCCTGCTAATCCGCCTGGTACCTTGCTACCCAGACTGCCGTCTCCGCCCTGCGTTCGTCAACTATGCCCAGCCCCTTGGCGTCAGACAATACGAAACGTGTGACGTGTCCGTGCCGATTCTCCAATCCTATTAACCCCTTTAGAACCGCAGTCCCGTTTCAGGGACAAACCGGTCAAAGTCCAAGTAGTTTGTCCCCAAAACGGGACTGCGGTCCTAAAAGGGTTAATAGAGAGATCCAAGTTACGTGGTCACAAACCGCCAAAGGGATGCTCACATTGTTTATGCAGTGAGCATTGTAGACGATGCAACGCTATGTTCATCATGGATATGACAGGCACGACAGACACGTTCTATGAAGGGGAGATGACAAAAGAAACAAAAACGAAACAACGAATCACATGAAAAACAGAGAAACATAAACACAAATCGGAATAAACATGGTCACAACATTACGCCACGGAGATACTACCGAACCCCGTGTTACGCAGTACACGGAGTAGACAATGCAATGCCATGCCATCGTACATGGGTGGTGTCTAAGGGAATGGGGGGGGGGGGGGGGGGGGCAACAGGAGGAGTGGCAGAAAACCCGACCAAGGGAATGCGGAGAGGGGGGGGGACCGGAGGAGATGAAGGGAAACTGCGGTGGGCGAAAGTAGGAAGGAGATGGCAGACAGGGTAGCAAGGCACCAGGCCGACCAGGAAGTAGAACATGACTACTCGTGACGCCAACTGGTGCAGCTGGTTCCAACGTGGTCTCCCTTTTGTCTACTCTTCTTTTTGTTTTTTTCCTTCTCTCGCTGATCCTCTATGATTTCCATTTTATGTATTTCTCTTCTTTCCTTCCCTTCCTTTTTTCGGTTGATACGCCTTATTGAAGGAGTCGTGTAGCGTGGGTAGACAACGAGCCTGCTATGCGTGTTTCGTATCGTCTGACGCCAAGGGGCTGGGCGTAGTCGACGAACGCAGGACGGGGACGGCGGTCAAGGTAGCGAAGTACCAGGCGGACTAGCAGGGAGAACCTGGCTACGCTACTCGTACCACAAACTGCTGCCTCTACCTGGATGGAGGGTGCATTGTGCTTTGGTTTGCCTGTTATTTTCCATTGGTCATTTGTCTTCCTTTGTTTACAAGTAGAGAGCCTTTCCTTACGTCGTTTGCATCCTGTTTTATATTTTTCTCTTTCTTCTTTTTTTCATTTCAGATTTTTGTTTTTTCTTGTTTTTTGTCTTCTTGTCTTATTTGTCCGGTTTTTGCTTGTGTTGTTGTGTTCTCGGACGCGGTACGCTGACACTTCACTTGCTTGACACTTGAATTTGCGATTCAGTTTTTTTTTTTTGTCTCCCTCTGTCTCACAGTGTGTGACCACAGAAGAATCAGTATCTCTCTAGGATAGAAAATCAGGACGGACACTGGGTGTGCTGATGAAGCTGGGTAGAAAGGACGATTTAATGTGAAGACAACAACAACAACAACAACCACAACAACAACAACAACAACAACAACAACAACAACAACAACAACAACAACAACAACTACAACAACAACAAGCGGTATTTGTCTTCTTTTTTCTTTTTCTTCCAGCTCATTATCTACAAGTGTCTGCCACATACCCTGCGGGGGGGGCACGACAGTCTGTTTCTTCCATTTTTTCATTTTATCTTCTTCTCTTTCGATTTGCCTTCTTGTTTTTTTTGTTTTTTCTCTGCAGTCTGTTTCCTTTCGTTTCTCTATTTCATAGAATGTGTATGTCGTGCCTGTCGTATCCAGGGCGGGTCTTCATGACATGGCATTGCATTGCCCACTGCTGTGCTTACTGCATACGTGGGAACGTAGTATCTCTGTGGCGTAGCTTCGCGACCACAGAACTTGTATCTCTTCTAGGATTGAAGAATCGGCACGGACACTGGTTGTGCTGGGTGTCGACGGGTAGAAAGAACGGTTTAATATGAAGAACACACAGGTTTTGAGTGGGCATACACCTTCATAAAAAGAGAAAAACAATAAAACAAAAAAAAGAAATCGGAAGAAAAAAAAAGAAAAGAGAAAAGGGTCGTGTCTCCCCGTGGGCGATGTGGTAGACAAATACAAAACGAGTTAATGCCGGCGTCCCCGGTGGCTTTGGTACGTGGTTCGCGTGCCTATGTACCAACATCAATTTCGTGCGTTCGAGTATCGCCGTGTGCATACTCGCAAGGTCTTTTTGTTGCATCAACATTGATTAGCGGAAAGCGCTGGAGCGTGAGTAAGCAACATTCGATGAAAATCGACGAGCAGTGGGAATGCTGGACCTATGATATGCGCGATAACAATGAAGGCACGTACCGGGGGGGAGAAAGGGGCGACAACCGCGACCACGGCTTGTCCAGAAGATCGCTTAGTGTAAAATTTATGGTGGAAAGCAAAAGTGATGAAAAAACAAGCAACAATTGTTGTTGTCTTCACATTGAATCGTCCTTTCTACCCAGCTTCATCAGCACACCCAGTGTCCGTCCTGATTCCCTATCCTAGAGAGATACTGATTCTGTGGTCACAGACTGTGAGACAGAGGAAGACCAAAAATAAAACCAAATCGCAAATTCAAGTGTCAAGCAAGTGAAGTGTCAGCGTACCGCGTACGAGAACACAACAACACAAGCAAGACCGGAAAAATAAGAGCAAAAGACAATAAAAAAGAAAAAAAAAACTGAAACGAAAAAAAAAGAAAAAAAAAAAGAAGAAAAAACAGAATGCAAACGACGTAAGGAACTTCAGAAAGCCTGCTAGACGGACAACATACGTGCTCAGGAAGGGCAGTATAAACCACTTTAAATTAAAGAGCAAGACTATTGACAAAAAAAAAAAAAGAGAAAAAAAACACCCTCCAGGTAGCCGCAGCGGTTTGTGGTACGAGTAGCACAGGACAGGTTTCTTATTTGGTTTGTGGTACAGTAGTACTTTTAATAGGTACAAATCTCTCAACGCCACTTCTACACCACTGTTCCGCATGCTAAGGGGCGTTTTGATTGCATAATAACATACAAACGGTCCAAACATTGTCGGACAGATTGGTATACCGGGTACTCGTATACCAATCTGATCGTACATATATAAGGAACGTATAGATGGTACGATAGCTAAAGGTCAAAGCACAAACATACCGCACAGTTCTGGTCAGATTGACTATAGCTCAAGTCACCCCTACGCAAGACTGCTGCTGTCGCTGCTGCTGTCCTTGCTGCTGCTGCTGCTGCTGCTGCCGCTGCCGCTGCTGCGGCTGATGGCTGTCGACGGCGCCTTAGCTACCCAGGCAGAGAGAGGCCTACCCGTATACAGTGTAAATATTCCGCGCAGAAATTGGAGAGCGCCGCGCACAGGTCTGCCATATATCGCTGTTGCTCGTATTGACGTCACGTATCGCCCCGGTGGTTCAAGTGGTTAACCTCGAATACTACTTGTGTTTGAGTCCGGAGTTCGAGCCCCAGGTGGGTCGGACATTTGACTTCATTTGCAAAAATAAAAATAAAAAGGATCCAATTGTTGAGAGCGCCTTGCGGCGTGGGCAGGCACGATTCGATGCGAGTCGACGAGGGAAGAAAAGGCTGAAGTCTTCTCGCGATAAAAATGAAGGCACGTACCGTAGCGGGAAGGGGGTAGAAGAGCCTGCTATGTGGCTCCGGATCTGAGTTACGACTTGGAAGGAGAGAGAGAAGAAGATGTGCGAAGACAATAAATGGGATGAGCAAAAAAAAATTTAATATATATATATATTATAATATATATATATTATATTATATATATACCTGGTAGTATCTACCAGGTACCGGTACTTCAAACCCTTTTAGAACTCCAGTCCCGTTTTGGGGAAACACCAGTCAAATTCCAAGTAGTTTGTCCCAAATTGTCCCCAAAACGAGACTGCAGTCCTAAAAGGGTGAATACGGACGTCACTGGTCTTCGTTGTATCCTACCCTTCATGGGGAATAATGACTCTCGCAATTATCAGGGACGTCGTACGAGTATCATAGCTGCTGTGTTGCACCTTTTCGTGTCCAGGAAGAGATGGCGATCGTTGATATTCGTGTGGTTATAAGGTTCGATTGCGCTCCTTTTTCCCTGCATATCCGTGAGTCTTCATTCACTCTGACAGCACTCCAGATAGCAGGCAGGTGTGTCCCTCTCTTGTGTTCACGATTACGATACCGTGCGTTTCGTATGGTGAAGGCAGCACTCCAGACACCAGCCGCTGTAGTCAGCAGCCACAACGTGGTCAAGTGGTGGGAACGGGGGAACCTCTATGTTGTAGTTGAGCAGAGAGGATGTACCCGCAGCCATGTTAGTTCAGTTTGCACATTGGTTTCATCCTGTGTGCACTTTCTTCGTCTCGAGTATTTTTTAGGCAGCCGAATCTCGATTTTTTTGTGGTTTTTCGGATCTTCCTATAATCGGGTTCCAGCACCTTTAGTGTGACCACGGACTCCTTCGTCAGAGAGTTAATGTGACAACAACAACGACAACAACGACAACAACAACAACAACAACAACAACAACAACAACAACAACAACAACAACAACAACAACAACAACAACAACACATCCGGCAGTAGTACGTGGTTACATACTCGTATACCAGGTATCTATAGCTCGGTCACCGTTTCGCGATGTGAAGGGGGATATAGACCACGGCTTCGAGCAAGCTCCGCGGGACATCGCGCACGCGGGGTTGCTATTTTTGGGTGCGGAGTACGTACTGCCAGGTAAATGTTTGCCACTCACCAACGCAAACGGTACAAGAAGTGCGATGTGGGACGAACAGAAGGAAGAGAAGGTCTCCTCTGCGTGGTCCAACGTGTGTGTTCCTTCACATTGAACCGTGCTTTCTACCCGTCGACGTCCAGCACAACCAGTGTCCGTGCCAATTCTTCAATCCTAGATAAGATACGAGTTCTGTGGCCACAAAGCTACGCCACAGAGATACCTACGTTGTCACGTACCAGGTATGCAGTTAGCACAGTGGGCAATGCAATGCCATGTCGTCATACTCGTGCTGGATACGACAGGCACGACATACACACTCTATGAAATAGAGAAACGAAAGGAAACAAAGAAAAAACAAAAACAAAGAAGACCAATCGAAACAAAACAAAATGAAATAAATTTAAAAAAAGTGAAGAAATGGAAAAAAATAGTAATAATAATACTAAAAAAAACGAACTGTCATGCCGTATGAACCTTTGTACCCAGTTTAAACTTGAAATTAAACCGAAAAAACACGAGGCTGAGATTGATCATTTCAAGGACGCATTTCCACCCCCTCAAAACTCATTTTTGCAAGCTTAGTGTGTACCTGGTACGTTATACCAGAACGTAATACCGTAGTTCGATCGTGCGTGCTTGGTGTTATATAATATATATATTAATAGTGTCCAGAGTCGTATAAATTTCAACAGTTTGAATATGCCATTTATTATATATAGATACATCTGCGTACATCCGGTCGCCCCGGTGGTTCAAGTGGTTAACCTCGAATTCTACTTGTTTGAGTCCTGGGTTCGAGCCCCAGGTGGGTCGGACTTTGACTTTATTTGCAAAAATAAAAATAAAAAAAAAGGATGCAATTGTTGAGAGCGCCTTGCAGCGTGGGTAGGCACAATGCGATGCGAGTCGACCAGGGAAGAAAAGGCTGAAATCTTCTCGCGATAAAAAGGAAGGCACGTACCGTAGCGGGAAGGGGGGAGAAGAGCCTGCTATGTGACCCCGAATCTGAGTTACGAGTTGGAAGGAGAGAGAGAAGAAAATGTGCGAAGATAATGAATGGGATAAGAAAAAAAAAAATAAAGAAAAAAAAAACATCTGCAGGGGACTGCAGCGTGCGTGTGTGTGTGTGTTCTTCACATTAAACCGTTCTTTCTACCCGTCGACATCCAGCACAACCAGAGTCCGTGCCGATTCTTCAATCCTAGAAGAGATACAAGTTATGTGGTCACAAAGCTACGCCACAGAGATACTACGTTGCCACGTGTGCAGTGTGCACTGCAGTGGGCAATGCAAAGCCATGTCATCATACTAGATACGACAGGCACGACATACGCAATCTATGAAATAGTGAAACGAAAAGAAACAATCAAAGAGAAAACAAAAACAGGGTAGACAAATCAAAAGAGAAGAAGAAAAAAATGAAAGCAAAATCTAGGAGAAACAATCTGTCGTGCCCCCCCCCCGCAGGCGAGGTGGCCAACACTTGAAAAAGAACGAGCTGGAGAAAAGAAAGAAAAAAATAAATAAATAAATAAGAAAAAACACCACTGCTTGTAAACAGAGTAAGACAAAGAACCAAGGGAAAAAGTATCAAGGAAAAATAACAAAGGGGAAATAACAGGCAGACCAAAGCCCAAAGCACCTTCCAGGTGGCGGCAGCAGTTTGTGGTACGAGTAGTATAGCCAGGTTCTCCCTGCTAATCCGCCTGGCACCTTGCTACCCAGACTGCCGTCTCCGCCCTGCGTTCGTCAACTATGCCCAGCCCCTTGGCGTCAGACAATACGAAACGAGCAGAGCAGGTTCGTCTTCCAACCACGCCACACGGCTCCTTCAGTACGGTTTATCAATGCGTACGACTTGATAGCTCACAGCAGCAGGTTTATATCAGTAGTTCGTACGAATAGCGCAACCGAAATCAGAATGAAACTTACAACAAAACAAGAAGAACAAAAAAAATAGCAACTACCGCGCCCTGTCCGGTAAAATAAGGAGCGTTTCGTGTCCTAATGGGCATCAGAAAGCCGACAGGTGAGGAATGACCAAGGCCACCGTTTGGAAAAATAGACCTCCTATATATTAAACGATACAAATCTGTCAGGAGACGGCACTTCTCTATTTTATAGAATGTGTATGTCGTGCATGTCGCATCTACAAAGTAGTATACCTGGTATGACATGGCGTTGGATTGCTTACTGCATACCAGGTACCTTTTTTTTTTTTTTTTTTGGTACGTGGTAACGTAGTACGTATCTCTGTGGCGTGGCTTTGTGACCACAGAACTTGTATCTCTTCTGGGATTGAAGAATCGGCACGGACACTGGTTGTGCTGGATGTCGACGGGTAGAAAGCACGGTTTAATGTGAAGAACACACACACCCTTTCACCCCTTGACAGACAGGGCCTTAGCCTTGACACGCCTTGACTGACACCAAAATACTGGGCTTCATTAATAGTGTGAAACACTCGGCCCCGCACCCTTTACAGCGCGCAGTTTGTGTGGCTTGACATGTCTCCTGACATCTTTGGCGGGATACCTGTCGGAAATTGTGTTGATATTAATGAAAGAATCGGCACGGACACTGGGTGTACCGGATGCCGATGGGTAGCAACAAGAATAAAACGGCCGAACAGCGGTATGTAGCGCCGATTATTTTACCCACGACAATGACCTGGCGTCCCCGGTGGCTTGGTAGGTGGCCCGCGTGCCTATCAAGATCAATTTCGTGGGTTCAAGTCTCACCGAGTGCACATGGTCGCAGGGACTTTTTCTTGCATGAAGAAATTGATTAGCGGAAAGCGCGAGAGCGTGAGTTAGCTACATTCGATGAAAATCGACGAGCAGTGGGAATGCTGAGCCCTGTGCGCGACAAAAAAATAAAGGCACTTAACGAGGGGGTAGAAGGGACGACACCTGTGACCACGGCTTGTCCAGAAGATCGCCGAGGGTAAAACCCCCTACGAGCTACGTAGGCTGGAAAGTAAAGGTGATTAAAAAAAAAAAAGAAAAGGCACTCAGCTCGTACGAGTAATATATGGTTGTGTGCGAGTACAGCAGTACTGAAGAGTAAGGCCTAGGGCAGCGAGTAATGAGCCTACAGCAGTACTACCGAGACAGGGAAGTTACGTAGACAAGGCGGGATTTCATACAGGAACATGGGAGCCATCTCAAAGTAGGGGTGCACCAGAAGTTTTTGAGCCCCTAACATTAGGAACTCAACATCTCACCCCATAAAATTCTTGGAAGAAATTCGTTCATGCCACCCGACCGACACTTGTATGCGCTAGTAGTCCTGAAACGAATATACGAGTAAAATTTTCATCCTCACTGGTGTGGTTCCTCACTCGAGGAACTCAACTGGTCAGAAACCTTTGTCCCACAAAGTGCAACCCCTACCGTGGGGTGACTCATGGGTGCGTTCGACTCTAAATACAAGATGAACTTTGCAACTATTAATACCACACTCCCGTAAATCCTCATTTTCCTGTCAAATCTCAGCCCGCCCTTCAGACGTTGCTAGGATCCTGTCCTGTGCCCTGCGCATCGTATTTCGATTTTACTTCACTTTTTCCGTCTTTTATATCATCTTCGCCACTCTTTTCTCTCGCCTGCTGTAGCAGTAGGTCCTACTGCTGTAGTAATAATGGTGGGGCATACTGCTGTGGTATTATAGTGGGTCAGGCCCATAAAAAATACCTGGTAGGCTCTTACCCCCCCTCCCACTACGGTTCGTTCTTTGTATTGTTATCGCGGGGAGGCTTCAGCCATTCCTTCCCTCGCCCACTCGCGTCCATTAATAATAGTTTGTATTGGTATGTTGTATGCTCCTACTTGCGTATCTTGTCAAATCGTATACCGGGTTGATTCGTACGTTTGATGTGTTGGTCCTTCTACGAGCTGGGCCAGCCAAGGTGCTGATTTTTTGTTTGATTGGCGATGCCCCGATCAGTATTGCATATTGGGATGTGATTTTCGACACCATGTAGATCATGCACCGACCAACAAACGGAAAACTCGCCTTTATATTTTTTTAGATTTGCTCGAGGCATATGACCGATACAACGATCCGAAAAAATACAAAAACGGCAATAACTTGTCTGGAAAAAACAAAAACAGAAAAGGCGTGGTTTCCGTTTGTTCGCACATGCGGTTCCAATATGAGGTTTAATTTTTGGATCGAAACTCGCAATATTGAGCGGGGCATCGCAGAAAAAAACACATTTCTCGTAATTACTTGTTTCATGTATGAATATCGTGTTTTGGCAATATCTCTTGATGGGTGTCGAATTGGGCAATGAAAGTAACAACGATGTTCTCCTAGGGTCTTCAGCTACGCCTCCACCAATTTTCGCCTCGTTCGGGAACGACAGTTTTGTTGCGAAATTTGTGTTGAAACATTCGCGTTTTTGAGTTTCCGCCGATACCTCGTCGAGATCAAGTCGAAATAAAAAAAAAGTCTTAATTTTAATATACTCTTTTTTTTCTGCGCGTGTACAGCAGTGTCAGGATCAGTGCCTCCAAATTTCAAGTCAAAATTCGCAGTGGTTCACGAGATACGACCTTAGGATGGTTTATTCATTTTTTGGCTGGCCCAGCTCGTATATAATTCAATATTGTAAACAGAGTATTCATTCGTGCAAATGATTCATGCATCCTACGTGGACACACATTTGTATTATATACGTATCATCATATTTTTCGTCGAGAGCCCAGTCCCACAGCAGTAGTCCGACCGCCAAACTGATGTTCGACTCTTTTTCCTTGTCCCTTTTGTATTAAAGCAGACTTGTGGCGTGGGTGGATGACGAGCCTGCTTCGCTTGTTTCGTATTGTCGGACGCATCCTTTCCGGGGGTGGGGCATAGTTGACGAACGTAGAACGGGGACGACAGCCAGCGTCGCAAGGTACCAGACACCAGGCCGACTATCAACAGGAGGTACAACCTGGCTATCTACCCGTAACACAAACTGCTGCGGCTATACCGGGAGAGTGGTTTGTTGCAGTTTTTTGTTGTGTTTCGGTTTTTTGCCTGTTAGTTTTTTTTTGTTTTTAGTCCTGAGACTTACTGCTATGTTTATACGTCGTGGTGTTTCTTTTTGCGGAGCTCGTTCTTGTTATTATTGACGTTGCTGATAAGCGTCTGCCACGCCCTGCGGGGGGCACGACAGTTTTTCTTTCATCTTGCCTTTTCTGTTTCTTTTTTCGGTTTGTGTTCGTTCCTTCGTTTCTTTGTTTCGTTTTTCGTTGTTGTTTCTCTTGTTTTTTCCCCCTTTCCTAGAATGTGTATGTTGCGCCTGTCGTATCCAGTATGTTGACATGGCATTGAATTTTTCGACTCTTCTTGCTGCAGAACTGCCGTGAAGTATCTCTGCTCTGTTGCGTAGTTTTGTCAGCACCGAACTTTTTATATCTCTAGGACTGAAGAATCGGCGCGGACACTGCTTGTACTGAATGCAGACTGGTAGAAAAAACGGCTTAATGTGAAGAACACGTATACACCACTGCTGTAAACAACAAATGCGACCATATCTAGGCAAGGATAATACGATCATAATACCACCCAAAAAACAGGTTAGGACGTTCACATTTCAAGACCAAAAATCGAGAAGTTCAACTTGGAATAGACGGCGATAGGTGTACCTACAGCACGTGCATACGCGTTCTGAGTTTCAAGTTATTCGTAGCTACGAGGAACATTGTCCAGTCGCGCGCGCGCGGGGAGGGAGGGGGTGTACTCGATAGGAGATATGTACTCGATCTCATGCATGGCCGTAGTCGTGTGACCCTAGACCCTCGCATCCCTAGGAAACCGGGACGGAGCATGTCGAGTTTTCACCGATCAGGCGGACATTGCTTGCACCAAGCGGGGGGGTTAATGATACTTTTTGTTTTCACTTTTACCTTTCCAGCCCAACTCGTTGGAGATCTTACCCTCCTCGGTGATCTTCTGGACAAGCCGTGGTCACAAGGTGTCTACGCTTTTCCCCCCCGGTACGTGCCTTCATTTTTTGTCGCGCATAGGGTCCAGCATTCCCACTGCACGTCGACTTTCATCGAAAGTAGCTAACTCACGCTCTCGCGCTTTCCGCAAATTATATATTTATGCAAGAAAAAGGCCCTGCGAGCATGCACTCGGTGAAACTTGAACCCACGAAATTGATATTGATAGGCACGCGGACCACCTATCAAGCCACCGGGGACGCCGGTGTAATGATACTGTTCGAGAAATTATCCGGAGGGAAACGCAGTTGTTTCAACCTTTGGAACCACCCTCTCCGTCGTCGATAATTTAGAGCCGCAGTCCCGTTTTGGGTACAAACCAGTCAAATTAGAAGTAGTGTGTCCCCAAAACGGAACTGCAGTGAAAAAAAAAACAGGGTTAACACCGCTCTAGCGCCGAGAAAAGGATCGTACATATCTGGTTACAAAGTATCATTTTTTGTTTTGTTTTAATAGTTGTTTTTTGTAAGAAAAAAACATTGTCCCCTTGATCATCCTCTTCGATCTGTGTGTTTTGTCCCTCTCCTACTAAGGGTCGTAATTAGAAGGATGGCTTGGTCTTCACAATACCGTCTGAAAGTTGCTTATATTTACGCCCACGGTGGTAGGGCATACACACATACGTACCACACTGGTCAGAAATATAAGGACCACTTGGTCTCCATAGTACCGTGGAAAAAACTCTTTTATATACGCCCAGGGTGGTGACGCAAACACATACGCCTATTACGGGGGGCCATAGTTAACAGGACCAAGTATTGTTGGTAAAACTTGTTAAACATATAGGTTTTTATGTATACCATAGGTCCTGTTAACTATGGCCCCCCGTAATAGGGTGGTGACGCATACACATGTACCACACTGTTCGTAAATATAAGGATCGCTTGGTCTTCATATCACCGTCTGAAAAAAAAAAGTTAGATTTACGCCCAGGGTTGTATTGAAAGTAGTGAGAACCCAAGCTTTGGATCCAAAAGGTAATCGTATATTCCCCCCTTAACCCTTTTAGAACCCCAGTCCCGTTTTGGGGACAGACTACTTATAATTTGAGTGATTTGTCCCCACATATGGGACTGCGGTGCTAAACGGGTTAAGGTTTGCACAACATAACGTATCTGGTTCAGATTACTCTTTATACTCTCCCGTAATCTTGATATTACGGGGGATCATAGTTTATAGAAACAAATATTGTTAGTAAAAATGGTTGAATATATAGGTTTTTATGTACACCATAGGTCCTACTAACTATGGTCCCCCGTAATAGTCGTTACTCAGACTCGAGATCACACAGATAGCAGGCTCTCCCCCCCCCCCCCCCCGCCCCCCCCTACCTGTCGTGCGACTCGCTCAACACCTCACGGCGCTTCGCGCTTGGTACCAGCAATGTCTTCGTGGTCGGTGAAAACCCGATGTGCTCCGTCCCGACATTGTAGAGATGCGAGGGTCCATAGTCATACGACTACATGCGGCCTTGCATGATAATGAGTGCACCCCCCCCCCCCCCCCCTGGAAGCAATGTCTGCCTGGTCGGTGAAAACTCGACATACTCCGTCCAGGCATTGTAGGGATGCGAGGGTCTACCGTCACACGACTACGGCCATGCATAAGATCGAGTACATATCTCCTATCGAGTAAACCCCTCCCCCCCCTCCCCGCTACGTTCGGTACGTGTGCCTCGCATTTTCATCTGTAGAATGTGGTGCATGCCCTTTCTTTCTCTTCCCTCGTGGACCCGCGTCGGATTGCGTCTCTTATCAACGCTACGTAGGCGCTCTCGGCGCGGTGAATCCCTTTCTCTCCGTTCGAAACCCCAAGCGCTCTACCACACTTTGGACGTGAATATAAGAACCGTTAAGACATTGCTCTCAAGACACTGACGCCTATTACATTTCCGCCCACACGAAGGACCGTTCAGGCCTTGACATGACGACGGAAGGCGTACGTAATACATTTCCGCGTGGTATTACCTGGCACCGAAAGACGCCAAACTTTTAAGCAAACTTCTGCGCCCGACAGTGTTGTTATGGTTGTCACATCCTAGCCACCTAATACAACTGCGTGGTTGGCGACTTGATTTAGTCTGCCATATCAAGGGCCTCGTCCGCGTGTTTCTTTTGCTGCGGATATTACCACACTTGTCGTTCGTGAGTGCTGATTGTTTACGGGGGACAACAGTAAATAGGACCAAATATTGTTTAGAACAAAAAGCGAAATATGTAGGCTTTGTGGGTAACGTAGGTAGGTCCTATATAACATGGACCCCCGCAATAGCAACAGGTTCTAAGAGGGCTACTATTACGGGGGACCATAGTTAATAGGACCACATACTGTCAGTAAAAATGGTTAAATATATAGGTTTCTATCCATAGCATAAGTCTTATTAACAATGGTCCCCCGTAACAATAGTCTACATAAACATATATATAGGGAAAATATAAGTGCATATATTTTAATCATCGCTTTTACTTTCCAGCTTGACTCGTTGGAGGCTTCACCCTTGGCGAAACTCATGGACGAATCGTGGTCGCATTTGTCGTCCAATCTACCCCCCGGTACGTGCCTTGATTTTTGTTGTCGCGGGTAGGTTTCAGCGTTCCCACCGCTCGTCGATTCTCATCGAATGTAGCTATTTGCGGGGGACCATTGTTAATAGGACCAAATATTGTTAGTAAAAATGGTTAAATATATAGATTTTTATGTATACCATAGGTCCTATTAACTATGGTCCCCCGTAATAACTCACGCTCTCGCGCTTTCCGCCGATCGATTTTCAACGCAAGAAAAAAGTCAAAAGATGCACCTACCTTGCAAGGCACTCGGTGAGACTCGAACCCACGAATTTGATCTTGATATGGCACGCGGACCACCTACCACGCCACCGGGGCCGCTGGCGGATACACCCTCTTTGTATCACCCGTTTGGGACCCATGGGCCCATTCTTTCAAGTCCCACGGGCCCACCAACGCCCATGCACGGGCCTACACACACGGTTTTTGTGGTGGCTAGAGGCAGAATCCCTCTCGAGGCACATACAGACCACGGGGCTCATCTACAACCCTTTCGGGACCCATGGACCCACGGGACCATTTAAACCCATTTAGTACTGCAGTCCCGTTTTGGGCACAAACCCACTCGAATTACAAGTAGTTTACCCCCTCAAACGGGACTCCAGTACTAAAAAGAGCCTACACGCCAATTTTTCATGGTGGCTGTAGCCAGGTATACCCAAAGGGCTAGCCTAACCAGACACTTCTTGAGGCCCATGGGCCATGGACTCACTTAAAACCTCTGTTTAGGCCCGTGGGCCCACTCAAGTCTCATGAGTCCATTCAAGGCCCGTCGATCTACACATTGCCATGTCAAGCCCACGGACCCATTCCAAGCTCCTGTACCCATAAACACCGACCCTAGCCCCAACCGCGGAAGAGCGGGGGGGGGGAAGGGGGGGGGGGGGGAGGGGGGGTTAAAGGGCATTGCCATGAATGGCCGTAGTCCTTTGACCATAGACCCTCGCATCCCTACGATGCCACGATGCCGGGACGGAGCACGTCGGCTTTACAAAGGGATTTAAGCCCCACGGGCCTGCGCATACTTGTTGGGGTCCATGGACGCATTTGAAGAGCCCATGGGCCCACCCACACATCTCCTGGTAGCGACTAAAGCCGACCAAACAGTACTAAACGTGCGGTCTTTTGAACCGTCCTGCGTGGGTGTGTGCCGACACAGCAGTAGCAGAGGGGCGGATAGCGCAGTCGCGTACACTCACGCCTGACGTGCGCTCTGCGTAGCATACACGAGGCCTTGCAATCCGATTCGGACACCAACGAGGGCTTCGATCACCCTCGAAAGACCCAACACGTCGCTCCAGCTGCGCCTGGGTGTTGCTCAAAGTACTGGTATGATGTTACCGCGTACTCTCTGTTCCCAAGTATGAAACGCATTTGTAGATTATCGCGGGGGGCCATAGTTAATAGGACCCATGGTATAATAAAAACCTATATATTTAACCATTTTTACTAACAATATTTGGTCCTATAAACTACGAGTATGGTCCCCCGTAAATACATTTAGTCGAAACGGTTGTTATTTGTAGGGACATATATATATACCTGGTACGTAACTGGTGGCACGCATGTTCGGTATTAATATAACTGTAGTAGCACACGCGCCCACCCACCGCTGGTTATCTCTCTGGACCTCGCAAGCCGCTTGACGCGTGGTAATAATATGGGCAATAGCCAAAAAAAGGTGTACCTACGTACCTGGTAAGCGTTTTGAGCCATGTAAAGGTACACTGCGTGCTTCACTCTGGGGAGGGCTTCCTCCCCCCCCACCCCTGTTCGGCATTGTTGGCAAACTTTTTCTACACTTCGGACCTGTTCACCATTTAGTACTGCTGTCCCTTTTGGGGGGCAAACCACTTGGAATTTGGCTGGTTTGCCCCCAAATCGGGACTACAGTACTAGAAGGGTTCACACGTAGCATCTACTACTCCTAGACTGGCATCACCATCGGTTGTTCAGGATATGTACAACAGTACATTTCCACCCTATAGGTCATGGAAACTCTGTACGGCTGCCACCCGTCAACGTGAGCTAGATCCAACAGACCAGCGAAAGGTTTCCTCAATCAACCATTGGGCAGCAGTCGCCCCGTATTAATAGTCTCGCGCACAGTGCGTGCCAACCATTTCCTCGAACTGCGATCGCAGAAACAGCAGCAGCAGCATCAGCAGCAGCAGCAGCGGTGCGTGGGCTCGTCCAACGGTACTATACTTCGAACAGCCTGCGGTACAACACGCAAGAAAAAAGGTACGAGCGTTCGCATACCTTTACGCGTTGCAGGTACAACACGGAAGGTAACGGTCTTACAAATATACATCATGTTCGAATAGCGCACGATGTTACCCGCAAGGTGGCGATACTATGATATCCGAAAAGCGTACGGTGTGTGTGTGTTCTTCACATTAAACCGTTATTTCTACCCGTCGACATCCAGAACAAACCAGTGTCCGTGCCGATTCTTCAATCCTAGAAGAGATACAAGTTCTGTGGTCACAAAGCTACGCCACATAGACACTACGTTGTCACGTGCCAGGTATGCAGTCAGCACAGCAGTGGGCAATGCAATGTCATGTCATCCTACTAGATACGACAGGCATACGGTATAACACGCAAACGGTGCTATAAAATATTCGTACGATATTCGAAAAGCCCACGGTATATACCTGGTAACCCTCAAGATAACCGTACTACCTACAGCTCCACCTACAAATAGTTGCCCCCTCGGCCTTTTCATGGCCGCAGTCCCATTTTGGGGGCAAACTACTTGGAATTTGAGCGGTTCATCCCCAAAACGGAACTGCGCTCCTAAAAGGGTTAAGGGAGCCCAGCACGGTCGAAAAAAACCCAAAAAAAACTCAACCCGTACGTACTTGTGGGATGAGTCAAAATGTGTACCCCAAGCGGGGGTTACACGGTAAAATGAGCGTTGAAATAACCGCGCAAGGGGGCTGCGTCCGTTCTTCAGCGCTCGTCTCCTCTCGACGATGGTGAGGATTTCCTAAGAAAAAAAAAGGCGGAAGACTGCTCCCTGAGAAACACCGCGTTCGGTGTTATTGTGGGGCAACCGTCCCCGCTGTTGGCAAAAATCGGGCGCTGAAAGACGGTCGTACCCCCGCCAGCGAACTGAACGCTCTTTGCTGTTAACCGTTTCAGAACCGCAGTTTCCTTAACCCTTTTAGCACCGCAGTCCCGTCTTGAGGACAAAGCACTTGACATTTGAGTAGGTTGTCCCAAAAACGAGGCAGCGGTTCTAAAAGGGCTAAGGGGCCAAACCAGTGGAATTCGAAGCCTCCTTCCCAAACAGGACGCCGGTTCTAAAAGAGTTACACCATCCCCGCCCGACCAGAGAGGTTAGGGAGTTCGCGTGCTATTACGGGCAAGCCTTTTGGTTCTTATTTTCCGGTCTTGGTTGGGTTGTTGCGTTCTCGTACCCGGTATGCTGGCGTTTCCCTCGCTTTTTTTACACTTCCATTCGCGTTTACTTTTCATTCTCTGGTGCCCGGTACGCTGGCGTTTCATTCGCTTTTGACACTTTGCATTTACGATTATTTTTTTATTTTTTGGTATCCCTCTGTCTCACAGTCTGTCACCACGTAATTAGTATCTCTCTTGGATAAGGGATCAGGACGGGCACTGGGTGTACTGATGAAACTGGGTAGAAAGGACGATTTAATGTGAAGACAACACACGTATCAACAGTATTAAGTAGTCAGGACCAAATACGCCGAGCAAAAATACTGGAAAATCCCTGGTATAGATTTCGGGGTGTATGACGGATGCTGATTACTTTTTTTCCCCCCATCTTCCGGCGAAGAGGAGAAAAAAAAAAAAAAGGTTAGCCCTTAAAGAACCGCAGTTCAGTTTTGGGGACACACCCACCCGTCAAATTATATATATAAATTATATATATATATATATATATATATATATATATATATATAACTACACTGCCCCCGAAACGGGGCTGCAGTCGCAAGGGGGTTAATTAACCCTTTTAGGACCCCAATCCCGTTTTGGGGGCAAACTACTTATAATTAGAGTGAATTGTCCCCACATATGGGAGTGCGGTGCTAAAGGGGTTAAGCTCACCAGCGCCTCCGTTTCTCTATCGCGCATATCGTAGGGTTCAGAATTCCCACTGCTCGTCGATTTTCACCGACTGTTCCTGACTCGCGCTCTCGCGCTCCCTACTCTCGCGCTTCCCGCCAATCAATTTTTATGCGGTAAAAAAACCCCATCAGTACGGGTATGCACTCGGTGGACTCGAACCCACGAAGCATGATATTTATAGGCACGCGGACCACCCACCACGCCACCGGGGACGTCGAATGGACTGCGGTCCTTAACCCATTTACTGTATGTACTACTGCAGTCCCGTCTTGGGGGACAAAACACTCCAATCCCAAGTGTTTTGTCCCCAAAACGGGGCTGCGGCCCTGAAAGGGTTGAAGGGTTAAGAAGATGCCCCATCGGTCAGGAAAAAAAAACGCCGAAGCGGTGCGAAACCCTAAATATTCTGCCAGCACGCGTCGCTGTGTTGCAATATTTCGGCGGGATTTTTTCTTCGGACGTTATCGTGGGGAGAGAACTTCGGCCACTGTTGGGTGGCGGATGGCGACATTCGGTGTCCCCAACCATAGGATGCAATGCAATGCAAAGGATTCGTACGAAACAGTACGCGCCAGCAAAGCTGCTATTAATATTACGGGGGGGGGCATCGTAAATAGGACCAAATATTGTCAGTAAAAATAGGGAAATATGTAGGTTTTTGTATTCACCGTGGGTCCTATTTAATACCCTAACCCTATTGTTGAGAGCGCCTTGCAGCGTGGGTAGGCACAATTCGATGCGAGTCGACAAGGGAAGAAAAGGCTGAAATATTCTCGCGATAAAAAGAAAGGCACGTACCGTAGCGGGAAGGGGGGAAAAGAGCCTGCTATGTGACCCTGGATCTGAGTTACGAGTTGGAAGGAGAGAGAGAAGAAGATGTGCGAAGATAATAAATGGGATGAGCGAAAAACAACAAGAAAAAAAAAAAAAAATGGTCCCCCGCAATACTGCTGTTGAAAGGATCTCTCTTGGCGTGTTTTGGCGAAGGGCTCCGGCGACTTACTGCTGTGATGTCAACGTTGATTGAGGATATGGGCTCCTCTTCAGAGGCGACTGTTGTCACCGAACGCATGCTCGGTGGGACTTTTTCGTGTATGCAAACTGGTTACCGGCAAAGCGAGAAAGCGTGAGTTATAGACAACGTTCGATGAAAACCCAAGAGCAGTGGGAACGCTGAACCCCACGCGCGATAAAAATGGAGGCACGTACCGGGGGGGGGGAAAGGGACGGACACCTGTGATCGCGGCTTGTCCTGAAGAAGACCGCTGAGGGTAAAACCTCCTAAGAGTTAAGCTGGAAAGTAAAAATTGATGATCAAAAAGTGCTCTTCTTCCGAGGCGACTATGTGACACCTAAGAGCGGCGTTCCTCGTGGAACATAAACACTTGCATGGTAGTACGTGTGCTGTAAGTCGTACAACAAAACAACCAACACGGAAAAAAAAATCTCAGCCGGAAACTATCAGCACTCCCAAATTCTCAACACAATGTCGCGTAACTATTTGGTCTTTGAATATAAGCACCCTTTCTAGAGTAATGTGCGATACAAAACGTCCTTATAGCTGAGGACAGAGCGAGCAGCACCTAAACGTCCTCGTGTTCCATGCACAGCAGTACCGTGCGGCAAGGGCGCAGCATGTTTTCACGCTCGAAAATACCGCGGTGCACTCACACCTGCCTCGTGGCCTTCGTCGAGGCAGCTCTCCCGCGGGGATGTAAGAGTGCGAGCTGGAAACTGAAATGGTGTGTGATGATTGATGCGCGTGGCGTGGTAAAGCGGGTGTGTAGAGCTCCGCTTTCGTAATTGTTCAAAAACGAAAAGAGCCAGCTATATATACCTCTGATAAAAAAAAACAAATGTCGAAACTCATATTTTGCAAGCAGAGTGTTATCGTGCTTAGCTCCTAGGGCTGCAGCCCCATTGTGGGGACAGGCCACTCACATTATAAGTACTTCGTTTTCGGAAACCGGCTGTGGTGCGAAAACGGTCAAGTTTTTTTTCATTTATTTATTTTATTTTATCCTCCGGCGGATTGGTAAAAACGAACCTTAAGCTCACCACACTTCCACGTCCCCGCGTCGTGTCAGAGTTTAGGGTCGCGCGTGCAAAAACCCGGGGTGTGTAGTTTTTACAGCGGTCTGCAAAAGTTGCCCGTTTCTTCCGTGCGCAGCGCAACTCGCTACCTGTACGTCGTATCAGCAGCAAGCAACGGCGTTGTCGCGGTCGCTTTCGTTCGCTGGTAGTACAGGGCTGCTGCCTCCCAAGCCTCTCGTGTTTGGTTGCAGTTGTAGTTGCTGTTGCTGTGCGTTGGTTGTTGGTTGCGCAGGGCCGCCCCACTCTACTTCGTACCCGAAACAGAGGTAATTATTTTTTTTTTCCGTCTTCGGGCACACGAAATAAATAGGCTGTCGTCGTTGTCGTCCGTCGTTTTTTGTTTTGAACACTACGTGCCTTGGCGACAACTCAATAAATAACCCATTTAGTTGCTGTACCATTGTTTGCCCCGAGGGCAGTACTTTCCTGCACCGGAGTTTGGGGGGTAGGTAGACTGCTCGGTGTAACATTAGAGTCGAGAGAGCGGCGATTACGACGATGGCAGCTATTTTTTCTTTCTCCGGGCCGATTGACCGAATGGGAGATCTCGGCCCCCACGCTTATACTGTATGAAGACTCATGCAGCTTTCACGTGCGCGTTCTTGGTAACCTCTCGGTCTCCATCCGACTAGCTTTCCCATACGAATGTGGTTCAGCATATGGGGGTAGACAGCAGGCCGGTAATATCTCCACCGGCCAGCTCGCGAAGGACTTTAACCTCCTAAACCATTGAAAAATCTAGTCTCCCAGATTGCGACAGTACACGTCGCACCCTACCCATTAGGCTTTGGTACGGCAGCTACTCGTACTTCAATTACTTCAACAACTACAACTATTGATAAACGACTACAGTAGACATCCGACGATAATACGAGCAGCGGGAAAGCTGAACCCTATGCGCAGTAGGCCATGGAATAGGATATATATATGTTTATATAGTTGTCGTTGACGTTATGGTGGTTGTCGCTGCTGCTGCTGCTGCTGTAACTATTGTTGTTATTGTGGCCTTCACATTGACTTGTCTAGCGTAACTCCCCCGTTTTAGGAGCACAAGCCAAAAAACAGAAGGGTTGTTCACTGGTCGGGTCAAAACTCGCGGGTCGGATCGGGTCACCTATAACCTGATCCCGACCTGACGCGTGAGCTTTTGGAAGACCTCCTGACCCGACCCGACCCGACGCGACACCACCCGGCCCAATCCACGGGCCGGGTCATGACGCGTGAACAATATATAGGGCATGGAAATACATGCACATGTAACGTGCTGCCAAATTCCTTTCGCTCGTCGTTAAGTTTTTTTGGGTTGTACAGACTCGAAAACTCAACCGCTGGAGGCTCTTTCGTTGTTTTCCATTGCACAACGCTTGATCGGAGTTTACCTCGTGCCCCCCCACGTCCGAATGCCTCCGCAGGTGGATTATTGTAATATCTGAATATCTGTACGATCACTCATGTGTGATACGCATCCTACTATAGCTGCTGCTGTGGCGTACCAAGGTAGTCGTGTAGTCACGCGCTGCGTTTTTAAGTCGCAGACGGTTTCAAATACACGCCCTGTTGTACCTATGTTCCTCGCCTGGTAGTCGTACAGAATCGGCCGGTGCGTGAACTTCAAGCGTTAACAGCTGCGTGGTACTTTTCATTAACAAGGGAGAAACGGCAGAACAACAAGACCAGCAGTACGTACGTGCACACAAATAGCAGGTATATATATATGTACGTACTGGTATGTTGGTAAAAATTTCGTACCTTCGCCAACTTTTCTCTTCGTACGAGCACTTTTCGGCAAAATCGTGAATAGTATATCACCATGAACTCGTTTGGGCTGGTCGCTGTTACTTCCCCATTCACTTGCCCGATGGCCTACCTACGCACTGTTTTTTTCTCTCGCTGTCAAAATGTTTTTTTTTTTCGTGTATCATGTTGTTTTCTCTCTCTCCAGCTTGCGACACCCCTAGGACTTAAAGCCAACCACGATCCCGAAGTGGGACCTTCTATCATAGCATACTTCGTGCAGAAGCAATGACACATCCAACACAGGGGCGGAAGGGGGGGCTATATTTCACGTCCTCAAAAAAACGAACAGAACACATTTAAGCACGATTTTGATTTTTATAAATTACACTCACACACCTCACCTCAGCTGTGAAAATGTTTTTTTTTTTCCCGCAGCTCGGACAGCTCATCTGCAGATCATTGGTTTCCACTTCGTGATATCGATGAATGACTGACCGATCTGTGTGATATATCTAGCTGATAATGCCGGGTTGGAAGCCACATACTCTGCATGATCTACGTAGCACCTTTCTCCTGGGGTAGATCTGTACTACACAGATCCTGCACAGCATCACATATCTGCGGGTTATTATCTACTGTAGATGATCTATTCATAGATCGTCTATCTGTAGGTCATCTGCACGGCGGGTGGGCATTTTCATCGATCTATATATTTGCAAGTTGCGTGTATTTATACTTGATACCCCCATCCAAGCGGGTGCTACGTACGGGGTGTCTTAACATCGCACAACAGCAGATACGAAGAAGCACCCGACCATCAATCACGCGGCTACCATTAACGGGGGGGTATAGTAAACAGAACCTACGGTAGAGACAAAATCCTCCATGTTGCCATATTCTTACAAACAGTATTTGGTCCTACTTACTACGGTCCCCCGCAAAAGGGAAAAGCAAGACGCCGGTGTACTGCAAGCAACATGCTACGCCCAGGAATGTAAATATGTCATGAGCAAGCGTTGCTTACACGACTCTTGCGGGGTAGGTTTCATACAAGCAACGCTTGCAGCACACGGCCGACTTGCTGCTCTCGGCGTCGAAAAGACGGATGCTTCGTGCGAGAGAATCATGTGAGCAACGCCTGCTTACTACTGAAACACCATCCCCCGTCTCAGCATGCTGCTTGCAGCATACGTACTTGCTGCTCTCTCTCCCCGACACCGAAGAGACGGATTGCTTCGTGCAAAGAGTCACGTGACCAACGATCGCTTCTTACTCGACACACCATCCAGGTAGGCATGCTGCGAGTAACAAGAAGCACTCGTCTTTCGGCGTCGAGAGAGCAGCAAGCCCACCGCGAGCGAAACAAGAAGCGTCCGTCTCCTTGTGAACAACGATTGCTTCTCATCTCTGACACACCATCCCGGTACGTAGGCAATACACACGTTCCCTACCGCAAAGACCTCTCAGTCCGCACGGCAACGTTGCGACCGTACCGTCCTTCACTTCGCTCGATCGGTCGAGAACGGGAAGGTTGTAACCCTTTTCGAACTGCAGTCCCATTTTTGGGAGGAAAACTCCTCAAATTCCTAGTAGTTTGTCCCCAAAACGGGACTGCTATCACGGGGGACCATAGTTAATAGGACCAAATATTGTCAGTAAAAATGGTGAAATATATACCAGCCTGGGGTAGGTTTTTATGTATACCATAGGTCCTATGAACTATGCCCCGCCGTAATAGCACGAAAAAGGGTTAAGGTTGTCAAAATATATCGAAGAAAGGCGGTTTTCGGAAAGGCCTATTACGGGGAGCCATAGTTAACTGGACCAAATATTGTTAGTAAAAATGTTTAAATATATAGGTGTTTGTGTATACCATAGGTCCTGTTAACTACGGTCCCCCGTAATAGTCGAGAGAGACCCTTCCGAAAATACGATGTTCGACGTCTCGGCACCCTTGCCGTCGTCGAGTGAACAAAAAACGAGATCGACCGCCGTGTGCAGGTCAACGAACGCTTTATACGTGCGGCACACCAGGCGCGCCGAGCTTCCCTCCGACCAGACCCGCGCACCGCAGCAAAGAGTGGTAAATAAATAAAAACCCACTGCCGTAGAGTTCAACAGCGGATATCCAGGTACGCCTGCTGCAAAGAGAGCAAATTATAGGTGATGTGCATGCTGTGTAGGAGGGGAGGAAGATAGAAAGCGCCGACAGGGATTGGGAAAAAAAAAAGGATACGTATGAACCAGGAGGAACAAACAACCGATTCTGCTGCCGTGGAGGCAACGGCAACTGTTGCTGTTCAGCCCCCGAAACAAGGCGCAAACATGAAATCAAATTAAAAAAAATACCAGGTGCTAAAAATCGAGAAGAGGAACGCATCAGTAGAACACAGCTACTATCGATTATCATTGTAATACCTGATAGAATAGCTGGGGATCATGAATACCATGACAAACACCGCTGTATTATGAATTGGTACCGGGTACATTATACTCGTTTGAGTACAAGGGACGACATGAAAAAAATAAAAATAAAAAGGAAAATACAAAACATACCACCCTGGACGGAATATAAGGACCGTTCGGCCTTAATAGTAAAGTTCTCAACGGTTTTTATATTTCGGCCCATTATGGTACTACGTGCC
Organism: Nereocystis luetkeana; assembly: GCA_031213475.1. Taxonomy (NCBI): domain Eukaryota; class Phaeophyceae; order Laminariales; family Laminariaceae; genus Nereocystis; species Nereocystis luetkeana. Next base: position 1,859,185 of record JARUPZ010000025.1, on the reverse strand, counting down.
TGGTACGGAAATACGAGAACACGGACAAACACGAGAGGATTTACCGATACGAAACTTCGAAAATGGGACGAAAAAACGACAAATACGATTATACTGTTATACTGCCCCCCCTGCACGACGGACGGCTGCACTGAGAGCCTCAGGGCTCAGACGAAAGGGTTTTCATCAGCCTACTTGTTGTTGGGTTGGGTGGGCCTTCGGATTCACGTTTGTTCAACCAGCTCCCCTCGTGTTTGCTGGTTACAAATACTTGAACACGCCGACCAAATTGGAATATCGTTTGCTCTGTCAATAGTAGCTCATATCGACAATTGACCAAACTAAGAGCTGAGAGTTGGCTGACTATAACGGGGGGCCATCGTAAATACGACCTACGGTATATACGTACAAAAAAACGTACGGGGGACCATGGGTGAACAGGACGTACGGTACACACAAAAACCTTTATATTTACCCATTTTTACTATTACGGGGGGGCATAGTTAATAGGACCAAATATTGTTAGTAAAAAACGGGCAATATGTAGGGTTTTTCTTGTACCGTAGGTCTTATTAACTATGGCCCCCCGTAATATTATACCAGGTAATAAAATTTCGTCCTATTTACTATGATCCCCCGTAACAGGTGCGGACTGCCACTATGGGCAGAAATATAAGGCCCACTTCGTAGTAATATTGACGTGTAACCGCTCCTTGTATGTACGCACAGAGTGGTTACTATTACTACGTACTTTTAATATAGTTGTCTGTAGTTGTTGTTCTCACGCCGACTCACCGAAAAAAAAAATCTAGTCCGGGGTCACAGGACAGAGGCTCCAAAGAAACTCTACCACGGGAAAAAAAAAGGAAAAAGAAACGAAAAAAGAAAAAGAAAAAGATGAAGAGAAAAAAAAACGTACCAGGTACGAAGCACATCACAACTCCTGGAGCACATCGTACAGCCTCAAGCAGGAAAAAAAAAAGTAGAATAAAAAAAGGGAAAAAGGAGAAAGAAAAAGCAGGCACGAGGATACATACATACCTCATACACACCTGGTACGTGCCGTCGCTACCGTGCTTGCGTGCGGTACTTTCCTTCAGGTATCTGTTAACCCTTTTAGGGCTGCAGTCTCGTTTTGGGGACAATTGGGGACAAATTACTTAGAATTTGAGTGCCTGGTCCCCAAGACGGGACTGTAGTTCTACAGGGGTTCATATTACCGGGGACCATAGTAAATAGGACCAAACATTGTTCGTAAAAATGGCGAAATATACACCTGGTAGGTTTTTGTGTGTACCGTAGGTCCTATTTACTATGGTCCCCCGTAGTAGTTTCTCTGTATCTCTATCTGAGTGGGGGGGGCGCTCGCTCGTGGCTCAAACTGTGTGCGGGGCGCTCGACATCGGCCGGGGTGGCAGCGGGAGGTGTGGCACGGACGGTAGCGCCCAAGCAGGGCCTGCGCGGCTCTTTTTTCGTGCGGGTGGTCGGCCTTAATGGTTGAGGCTGGCATTTCAGCTCTCCCGGTCCACTTTGTAACCCCCCCCTCGCACTGACTCCCGTCGAGGGGGATAAAACCACTAGTACGGGGAACCATAGTGAATAGGACCAAATGTTATTATTACGGGGGGGCTCTAGAACCGCAGTCTCGTTTTGGGGACAAGCTACTTGAAATTTGAGTGGTTTGTCCCCAAATATAGGACTGCGGTTCTAAAGGGGTTAACAGGACCTATGAAATACATAAAAACCTATATACTCAACTATTTTTACGAACAATATTTGGTCCTGTTAACTATGGTCCCCCGCAATAGTAAAAATGTCGGAATATATAGGTTTTTGTGTGGGGGGTAGCTCCTACTTAGTATGGTCCCCCGTAATACGAACCTGGGAGGGAATAAAGTCAGCTCTAGGCTTCTATCTATACAGGCGTGCAGAGGGGTATAGCAGCCGAAACAAGCTGCGGAGCGGCGCGACCGCCCATGCCGACCTCGAGCCTCCCAGAGGCGTTTGAGGCTATAGGTCCCATGGGTAGGGTTAGGGGTGGGCCTGGGCTCGGGTCACAATCCAGACCGACGCGCCCAAAATTAAAAAAAAAAAAAAAAAATGACCCCAGAAGTCCTGCAAGAAGTGTCTTGCAGGACCCTGCGGCATTCCCCTAGAAACATCGAAGAAAGCATTTCGCAGGGCGCTCCTGCATTTATGGGGTATAGCTGACGGCTCCGCCGCGTGTTTTTCAGTGACGACTCTCGAAATAAATCGTTTTTTTGCGAAAAAGCCAGTCTCGACTAATTAGACACGGGTGTTGCACGAAACTATTTGCAGTGGCGTTGCTGCTGCTCAAGCAGGGCCTCTCGCCGGCCCGTGCTTCTGTTCATACCATTCTTGTCCCGAGATGTAAGGGATGTAGTGAATGGGATATAAATACACCAATCATCGTTACATTCTGGGGGAGAGTGGTATAGGGAAATGCTAATATTTTAGCGTCGGATTTACAGTACGAGTGCAATGCAAGGAATTGTACACATATGCACGTGACGAACTACAGCCTTGGCGTGGGGCTTTTTTGTGTGGGGACGAAGACTCACACGTCGGACATATCATCTACAGATCATTTACAGATCTTTCCCAGAGTTCATGATCTAGGTCCTTCAGGGCAGATTTGTCATTGATCTGTATGATCTAGCTCACGTTGCCGGGCGGGAGCTGTACAGCCTGCACGATCTACTGTGGTACACATGTTTCCTGGGTTGGATCTACACATCGTACATAGATCCTGCACAGCATACCATAACGGCAGGTGAAGAACTAGATGATCCATACAGTAGATAGATATATCATGATCTGTACGAGATGTTTTCGAGTTTCCCGGGTTGGATCCGTGCTGCCCATGGAGATCCTCCACAGCATCTCGAAGCGGCAGAGGCTGCAAATCTAGATGATGTAGGTCGTGCTCTGAGCGGGGTAGGAATGTCTTCCAGTGAATGTGAGCTTCTGACACGCGCAGTGCCAATCAAACAATCAAACACACAAAAGGAGACCGGGTAGTCGTTGACAACGACTCATATATTTACTCCCGATCTGTTCCAGCCGAAATTTCGGCCTTCACCGAAAAGCAGAAGGAGGAGTTCCTTGACACAAGACAGGATGAGCCACGTCGTAATAGTCGCCCACCCAACGCAAGAACCGTCACTGCAGAAACCGAGCTCGCGAAAAACATGCGCATAGCGGGTCAACTGGAGTCGGCCTGGCTAGGACAGGCCTCCGTTCCTCTCGTCGTGCATCTATCAGAAACCAGAAACTCTTCAGCGTTACAGCAGCGAGAAAGCGACGAGCTTGTCAAGCTGTGGCGCTCAGCACTGCTCCGCTGCAGTGCTTGAGTCACACAGAGCTATTTAAACGTCGTTACGTCGTCCATGCTGACGCAACCAAGAGAAACCCAGAAGCCCGCCGCGCTTTCTGCGATCGGTGATGGCCTGTTGATGGCCTTGGGACTGGCGCCGATCAGTCTCGCGCGCTCGCAAGACGTGACACGGCTCAAGCGGCGCGCCCGCCTGGTTTCCCACCCTTTCGTTTGTTTTGCCAAAGCTTCTGTTTCGGCCGGAAAAACAGTAAACGTCGATTTTCATCCCGTGCAAGTCAACTCGGTTTTTGCCTAAAGTATCGCAGTCCAAAACGGAAAGAAAACCATGTTTCGTCAACACTCTCGCTTTGGGGACAAGCGGCTTAGAATTTGAGTGGTTCGTCCCTAAACGGGGGGCTGCAGTTGTGAGAGGGTAAAGGACGGCCCAAATATACCCCTTTCGAGACGGCTCAAGCGACCGACCGACCGACCGACCGACCGACCGGAATCCACCAACGCACACAAGCTCACGACAAGTCCGTTACAAATATTGTATCCTGTTGGGCGAATCCCTACCGGCAGTTTGTATGCCGTCTCAAGCCCACTATAGACTCGACAAAAATAGGGCAGACCATACACAGAGAAAATTGACTATTACGGGGGGCCATAGTTAACAGGACCAAATATTGTTAGTAAAAATTGTTAAACATATAGGTGTTTATGTATACCATAGGTCCTGTTAACTATGGCCCCCCGTAATAGCAGAGTCGAGTCACAGAGTCAGAGTCAGTCCAGAGCGAAGAGTGGCAGATTACACACAGCAGTAGAAGTTCAATACCTTGGTACACAGTAGGACTACTACTGTAGTATGTAGTCAGCCGACGAGTCCCACTTGCAAGGTAAGGACTCGTCCAACACGCGCCTGCGACTAGCAAGATACTCCTAGACACGTACACACGCCTTGCTGGGAGCTGCAAGGTCGCATTACAAGTATAATGTGCGGTCGGTGCGTTCATCATACACCAACCACTACTGCTGGAGGTGTTGGATATCGTTCGATACAATATCGATCTAAAAGAGAACGATATGTGCGGTTTCGATAGTTGATACCGGGGTAGCAGGTACATCGAAGCTTTCGTTCAGTGTCAGCATAAAAAACACGGGGATGCCAGCGATTGGAGGGGAAAACAAGTTCGATATTCCGATATACCCGAGGTTCGATATTTCGATACTATCGAAAGTTTCGATACGATATCGAACAATATGTGACATCACATATACATGTAATCTTAGTTGATACCTGGTACTCGATACGGCCGCAAGTTTCAACTTTCAGTCTTTTGGTCGCTGCCTACGATACACCTGCCCGGTCCCAAAACCAGTGCATATCGGATATACCGCAGCACATCGTTACGGCAAGCTCTGTGGCCGTTGTAGCGGTCGCCGTGATTGCGTAGCGCGCTCTTCCCCCTAGTAAGCAAAGCCGTAAGTTTCAAGAGGAAACCCCTGTATTCTTGACTCGCCCTATCCACGGATGTTTTTTCTGGAAAAACCCAACCAAAAAACGCGGCGGAGCCGTGTGACTACCCCTGCCGACCCCCACAGGGCTTGGGTTAGGGTTAGGGTACGGGGTGACGCCTGCGGTCGGGTTGGTCTGGGCCGACGCGCAAGGTTGAAAATGACGACACCCGTCCTGCACATCCTGCACAAAGTTTTGTGCCGACTATTAATAGTCATCTGCACATAGCTTTCTCCGCGGCAGACTCCCCCCGGTCAGCTCCTGTCTGCCACAATTGGAAATTGAGCTTGCCCTGCGACCCCCCCGATCTGCTGCCACATTAGCGATGGCGACGTTCGATCCTAGCGGAGATGTCTCCTAACTGTCCCCCTGTCATTGCGTTAATTACCGCATTTTTTCACCCAAGTATTAAAAATTACGAGAGCACGCGGGCGGTTTTGGCCGTAAATTGCCGAAAAGCTCGGGGCACACAGCAACCAGCGACGGCTTTGGGAATGCACTACTGCTGCTGCTGCTGTTGCATGTGCAGCACTAGTCTCTCCGTATCGCCGGTTCAGTCTGCCGGCTGCCGGCTACATCGAATCGCTGTTTTTCGTTGGCGTTGGAGCTGTTGTCTTGTCCTGTCTCATAATGTAAGTGTATAATACTGTCTATACACGAGTAGTCTGCACAACAACCGGTGCCTCGACAGGACACACCACACACCGGGTAAAAAATCGATATTTCGCTATCTCTACACACGCGCACAATATTATCCAGCAAACTATCCATACGATGAACAAGTTGTGATGGTCAAGAGCATTGGATCCCTGGGATACTACCGCAACTCCCCCCGGTGGTCTGGTAGTGGATAACCTTGAATACTGCGGCAGTATCCTACCAGGCACCGTGACACTATGTACCGGTAGCATATAATAGTACCTGGTGCTTGGGCAAGTATCAACAAAGTTGATGTCGAGGGTTCTAGTCTCCGTGCCGTGCGATGGAGTTTGTCTTTCAATCAAATGACAGCAACTACTATCTGTCAAGAGCGCCGGTTACCGCGTGGGCAGGCGCGACGCCACGCGAGTCGGCGAGGGAGAAAATGTTGAACACGTCTCGCGATAAAAATGCTACTATTAATACTTGTGGTACAGCAGTGGGGAGGGGGGAGAAGAGCCCACCACGTGAGTCCGGATCTGAGTAACAACTCAGAGGGAGCAGGAACAAGAAGGAAGAGTATCTAAATGGGATGGGGGGGGGGTGTACCCGATAGGAGAGATGTACTCGATCTCATGCACGGCCGTAGTCGTATGACCATAGACCCTCGCATCCCTACAAATGCCGAGACGGAGCATGTCGGAATGGGAGGGGGGGGGGGGGGGGGGGGGATAAGGGGTAGCGCTTCTGGGGGTGTACTCGATAGGAGAGATGTACTCGATCTCATGCATGGCCGTAGTCGTATGACCATAGATGGGGGGCAAGGGGTAGCGCTGTACCTGGCACGTACTTACGGGCCTTTCTCTGCTGCTGTGGTATAAGGTGTGTGTTTTCACATTAAAGCGTTGTTTCTACCCGTCGACATCCGGCACAACCAGTGTTAGTGCCGATTCTTCAAGCTTGCAAAGCTGAGTATCAACTATTACGGGGGACCATAGTTAATAGGACCAAATATTGTTGGTAAAAGCATCCTACCTGGTAGAGCAGAGAGATACAAGCTCCGTGGTCACAAAACTACGCCATACAGATGAAATACGAGCCAGATGTATGATAAACTGCATCGTACACGGAAAAGCACACTATTATTAATAATATTACGGGGGACCATAGTAAGTAGGACCAAATATCGTTAGAAAAATAGGGAAATATACAGGGTTTTGTGTCTAACGCAGGTCCTATTTACTATGGCCCTCCGTAATAACAGCATATGTAACGTGTTGCATTGATTGGTAGAAGTTGTCGCTGCTGTTGTATTTGTTGTTCTGTCGTCTTCGCCTCCTCAACGACTCCAGTGATCGCACGTGCTACAACAGCAGTAGCAGACAAAAGCAAGGGTGTATGCACGCAAGTGTAAACGTGATACATATACCAGGACATGACCATTCAAAGTATAAATAGAGCGCAACGCAGACCATGCGTAAACACAACACGTGCGAGGTACCTACACATTAACCCATGCATACCGGAGGGCAAATAATACCAGGTACACAACAGAGTCAGTAATGCACGTCTGCTACCCAAAGATGACAAACCCCCCGTGCCTATGGACGGGGGGGGGCAGTAATATTAATATTAATAGTAATCGGGACCAAAAAATCTTCGTCAAAATAGTGGAATATATAGGTTTTTAGTGCACATGATGGGTCCCGATTTCTATGGTGTCCCCCGTGGCAGGACGAAATTCGGAGCCGATATTCTGAAAAGCCCAGAACCATGGGAGGTACACACACGAAACGAGGGACCCACAGATAAGTATTGTGGAGATAGTTCTATACGTAGACGTGTCGTTTGCTGTCCCCGGTGTCGGGGCAAAAAAACAAAACACGCAGTTGTGAGTAGAGAGGTTTGATGTTGTGCGTAATGTAACTATTACGGGGGACCGTAGCGGGAAGGGGGGAGAAGAGCCTGCTATGTGACCCCGGATCTGAGTTACGAGTGGGAAGGAGAGAGAGAAGAAGATGTGCGAAGATAATGAATGGGATCAGCAAAAAAAAAAAAAAAAAAAGTTAATAGGACCTATGGTACACATAAAAACCTACATATTTAACCATTTTTACTAACAGTATTTGGTCCTGTTAACTATGGTCCCCCGTAATATTAATACTTGAGTCATACGAGCAAGCCCTCTTTTTTTGCGCTGTTGAGGTGCAAACCTTATTTTTATTACGAAACAAGCACAACGACAGCAGCCGTCGATGCATTGTCTGCTCTGGTTACTGCACGACACTTACTGCTGCACTTATCTACAAATCTCTGTGTGGCCCATCTATTATTAGTTTTGATGACCATTGAGTTTTTCTCTCTCTTTATTATTAATAGGATTGAAGAATCGGCACGGACATTGGTTGTGCTATTATTAATATTAATAATAGGTGTCGACCGGTAGAAAGAACGGGGCAATGAATCTGAAGAACACAAAAAAAAAAAAAAAAAAAAACGAAAAAAAAAAGGTTTCGATTTTTTCCCCATCGATCGCCCGCAACAACAGAAACAAGAAAACAGGGTCTCATCATGCCTGCAGCAGCAGTACAAGGTATAGCCAAGGTATCAATGGTGCTGTGGGATAAACTTGACCCTTTTAGAACCGCAGTCCCGTTTTGGGGACAAACCACTCAAATTTCGAGTAGTTTGTCCCCAAAACGGGACTGCGGTTCTAAACGGGTTAACCCCTTTAGTACTGGAATCCCGTTTTGGGGACAAACCTGTCAAATTCCCAAGTAGTTTGCCCCCGAAACGGGACTGCGGTTCTAAAAGGGCTACCAGGTAACTTGTTGTGTGAGTGTACCAGGTATTGAAATCGATTCCATTTTTCCGTCCACAATAGTACGTATATACTCTCGTACCAGGTACCTGGTGCGATTATTAATAATATTATTAATAATAATATCAGGTAATAGACATTCGTCCTGTGTGCGGTTCCAAGGGGTACGTATGTACGAACGAAAAACCACCGGTAGACCTGCCGCTCGACCCGGGAAGCGCACCAGCAGCAGCACCAGCGGCAGCAGTAGCAGCAGCAGCAGCGGTAGAGGTGTGAGTCTGCTCGGAGCACGGATCTGCATGAGGCTGGAAGGGCTAAGGCCTTTTCGTCACGAGCAGCGGGCAATGCTATGCTTGCATTATCTGGGCGCTGTTGCGTGTTGCATACGGGGTATACGGTACGCTGATGATGCCCCTACATGCTGCTTTCCTGATTGTATCTATCTACCCAATAGGTATCGGCAAACACAGACCGGCACTCCAAGCAAAAGTAGGGGCGTACTCGTTGCTTGTGTGCCTTCGCTATTTCTGCTGCTGCTGCTGTGACTACATTCCCTGGCGGTATGTACACAGTACACTCATGGTACCGTCGTGCCCAGTGCCGGTACTTGCATACACAGCAGCAGTGCAACAGCTGTCGTCGTACTGCCGTCTTTCGTGTGTTCTATCTTCCTGCCGTGCAGTGTGATCTGTGGCTTATCATGCCATTTTCTGGGCCAACGCATGCGATACGCCATCTACCCCGTAGCGGCGCATACGTACGTAACAGTATTTGGTAGATAAGCACAGCGGACAGAGATCGTGGACTACGAAATCACAGAACTGCTCCTGCTGCTGCTATTGTGTGTCCTCGGTCCTCTCCACTGCTGCTGCTGTACGTACGGTATCCAAAATATTGGATCGAACGAAGCTGCTGCCCGTGTTTCTGTCCAACTGCAGTATGCAGTACAACAGTGTGATGATGACCGATGCTGCCGCTATTGGATACCTGCAGGGTACCCCCCCGCGCCTGCAGTACGCAGTACAGCAGTAGTATGACGATAACCGATGCTGCTGCGATATATTGAGCACCGGTAAAAGAAGTGCTGCTGTTTTCAGAAGAAACCGGTTCATACACACGATACTCGCAGACCACTGACTTTCGAAAACAGGGGCTTGGCTTGACAGTTCAGACATGCCGAACAACAGCACAAGATCACTTCTGACGTCGACGTACTCTCTCGGGCCAAAAAAACAATACCCTGGTACGTACCAGGTATGATACTGGTACCACTAATATTACTAGCAGTACTACATGTAGCAGCACCTGGTTTTCTCGGCAACGACAGCGGGGACAGCGAAAAACCCGTCGCGACGCGTCTTTTACGGAACAATCTCGACCTTCCTGTCCAAAATGCACCATTTTCTTCCAGTGTTTCTGTCCAAAAGCCACAATTTTCGTCTAGTGTAGGTTGTGCACCCTCCTTGTTTTGGGGGGATCGGCCCGGAATTTCGTCTCGGGGGGGGGGGGGGGGGGGGTATCTTGCGTTCTTATTTTACAGAGTACAGCAGCAGTAGTACGAAGAACACTGGTATTGCAGTGATGCAACCAAAAGCGCTTGGCTTGAGAGTTGGGACGCCCTCCTGCTTGTGGACCTTTTTCTATTAAGAGTATACGAAACAAAAAGGAATATCTGTACTCGTACATCCTACTGCTGGACTCCTCCTGTCCTGGACTCCTGGTGCGTGAAGAAACAGGAACACTGGTCGGTGCAGGCTGGATTTCATACCACACGAGGGGGTGGGCTCAGCACTAGAATCCAGTATAATAACGGCTTGCCGAAAAGAAATCTTCCAAAATGTGCGACATACTGGTGAATCTCATCAGCCTGTCTTCCTCGCTTTCCGATGCAGGTAGATAGATGTTCCTGCAAGGATGTTTTTTTCAGCTGCTGTACTTTTTGCCTGCAAATAGAAGATGAGTTTTTGAATCGGGGCTGACCCTTCACCCAAAGATGAACCAACACCAACTGGTGGTCTGATGCATATGATGAGATGAGCGGGCAGACGACACACAGGCGAGAAAGTTGGAAGCACTGAAAAAAAAGGGGGGGGTGAAAAAAAAAGATACGCTTGCAAAACGGAAAAAGAAAAAAGTAGCCGAAGCTTCAACGAAGCCATGATCCATACACCGCGACTTTCATGCTATTTTTCCGGGCATAGAAAGAGCGTCGGGAGTCGGGACCGCGGGTGGGAGGAGGGAGGGGTGGCAGGTTCATGGGTGGCGCTAGGGCTTCCATGCGACGGGGACCTCGGGTCCCGATGGAGGAGGGGGTCTCCCACCACGAGCTGTGGTTGCCGCGGTGACACATGCTAGCTTGCCTGACGTGGAAAAAAAAACGAAGAACGCTCTCTGCTGACAGACCCCCGCAACTAGAAAGACTTTTCGAGCAGTTTCGGCAGACTCTTGCATGAGGGCAGCTCCTGGTCAAACACAAAAACGGGTTCAGGTGTGTGTGTGCCCGCTGCCGAGCTTCTCACACGGCTCCATCCCGCGCTCGGATCGCAAGCCGGGGGGGATCGCCAGGGCAATACATAAACAGATGCCGTCTCTCTATCTCGGCACACCACGCGCACCTGCATAACCATGCTCTGGTTGGCACCCATGGTCTTCCGACAGTTGACGCAAGCTTCAGGATCAGGTGCGGCTGGTCGGGGAAGCAGACAAGATGTATGTCCGGTAGTCCGGTGCTTTTTTCCAGGTGCAAGTTCGTGGTCTGTTGTTCTGGGCCAGCAGAGGAAAAAGAAGGAGCCCAGCGAGACGATGCGTGGCAAAGGTGACTCCCGCGTTTGCCCTGTCTTGTCCTGTGCTCTCTCTTGCCACTGGCCTGCTAGCTGCTAGTCGGAGTGCCCTGTTACTTAGACCCTGCGAGAAGTCGCTGGCAAGGTTCTGCTGCTTCCGAAAATGTCCCCACCCAAACCCAGTTCCCCGACTTTTTACCTGTTGGGGAGGCACAGAGACCATTCCAAAACCTTAGGCAAGTCCATATCTTATCGGTTGCTGATTTGATGGTTTTTTATTCCACTTGGGTATTTGTCCAATAAAATCACGTAAAATACGATTTTTGGCATCGCATCCACCAATGTCCACCAATAGAATTGAAGGCAGGATCTTGCCCGTCCCGTACATATGCGGCGTAATAAAAAGGGAGGAAATATCGTAGATCGTGCGTAGATGATGAGCAGGCGAAGAAATGAGGGATGGGGTACGAGGAGGAAGGGGTGTCGTGTACACCGCGCTGTCTGCCTCGCGCCCCCAGAACTGAAGAGGCTTCGACGGTGTAGCTGCAGAAACGTTTCCCCATGGGATCTGTACGGGCCGCTCTAAACAATCTGCGGGCTCTTGGTCCGCGTGAAAAATGCTTCACCGATTTCCTGTCCTGTGCGAGCAAGGTATGATAAGTAGTCGAGTTCGTGGTGTTGATGTCGCAGTCGTCGATTGCCGATTGCTTCCAGCTTGCAGGCGGATTGCTATTGCACCTGCTGCACGCTGTACGCACTGGTATCCAATAGAGCAGCAGTAGCAGTGCAAGTACAGCAGCAGCAGCAGGGGTGTAAGTACAGCAATGCAAAACAAGAAAACAAGCAGTGAAAATAAGATGGGCAGGAAAGGTTGATACAGATATTTGCGTTTTGAAGAATGGAAACAAAATGGAAGTGGGGAGCTGTCATCATGTCATCATGCTGCTGAGGGACTGCTGTAGACTTGACCACGCCCGTTCCTTGGCATTGAAGGCCCCCAGGTGGTGCTGTACATATCCTGGTGCCAGAGTCTATACCGATACCCCTGCTACCTCGTACGGTCCAAGCCTCCCTGCACGGCTGTTGTCAGCTGCAGCAGCTGTGATCCTCTACAGGTAGCATGTCACATACGCTTACTTCCCTTCGACGGGCAGCTTCAACGCACACATATATATGAAGCGACTGCGAGTATTCGTACTGCCGTATCGGCACATGCGCCCGCGGGCCCGTTTCCCTGTATCGGCAGTATTATATGATGGCGCAACCTGGAATCGGGCTCAGGCTGGCTTTCTAACTGTGGGCACGCGCGAAAGCACGCCTTCTTGTGTTGCGCTTTCTTATTCTGGGGGCCGTGAAGACGTATTCCTACTACTGTAGTATCATACGTACAGCACAATGAATGATGCCTTGGGCCCAGGCCAGCTACAGGAAGGGGTCAGCTGGGCACGGACACTACGTACGGTAGACTGGGAGCATCTCGTTTTTTTTTTCAATTTTCGGGCTACAGCAGTACCTAGGGTCCTTGTGAGCTTTTGCTGTGAGCGGGCCGCTTACAGAAACAAGGAACGCTCGATCTGAGCAAGCCTTGAAACCTTAGTGTGGCGTCGTCTTCGCAGAGGCCATTACATCATTCTGAGCCAGATGTGTAGTGCCGTAGTGCCAGTCAGTAAACAACGAGCTTTCTCTACGCACGCTGCCGATGCTTCGTTCGTCTACAGCAGTATAGAGTTGTACTCCGTTCGTCTACTACCCGGGTACCCGACGGTTTGTACCCGGGCCTGTCATTACTCGTGCGGGTACGGGTAGGACTCATTACCGGCCGGGTACTTGAACCCCGGTACCCGGTGATTTACGTGTCCCCGGGGATGCATCCCTCACCATACCTCCTACTGTAGAAACCCTCCAAATGGTGTCAGAAAAAGCTGCAAGGGTCTTCAACAAGCACACATCTAGGAGGTCGTATGGCGAGGTATATCGCACAGGGTCGCACATGGGACACGAAAACCAACGGGTACCCGGATACCCGGGGACACGAAAACCAACGGGTACCCGGGTACCCGAGTCTAGATACACTGTGCGTGTTGGAGACCCTGGGCAGCATTTGCGGAGATATTTCATAGGGTTTCTACAGGAGGAGGCGTGTTGAGGAATCAGCACCGGGGACACGTGAACCCCCGGATCCAAACCCGGCGGGTAGTACAGTAAGGGTCCGTTTATAGTACCGATTGAGTCGTGCCGGCTGCCCGGCACATTACCTCTCGAACCGCCTGACGCAAATGGGATTAATCAGTGTGGCAGTTTGCGGAGTAGCACCGGTTGCCGCAATAGTGCCGATATTGTTGCCTATTGATAGCGCATGCCGGCACTATATATAGAGGGTCATTGCTGTACGTCCTACCAGTAGATAAAATGTAACGCCTCGACGTTACGTTGCTATTACGTATCGTACTGTAAGTACATACGAGGTATAATATAATACGCTTAAGAAGAACGATATATTGCATGACGGGAAACCGTTTAACAAGAATGATTTCCGGGAAGAGAGAAAAAAACGGACACCAAACACATGAATATCGTCTCCTCATCGCCACCAATAACCATACCAGTTCATGCGGATGGTTTCGTGGTATCTGTTCTCCGCTTTTGTCTGTGTGCAGGCCCGCGTTAGTGTCCGCAAACAGCTCTGTACGTTGTCCGGGTACCCGGTTACTCGCACGACCCGGGTATGTGCGCCTAAAAAAATGAGTGCCCGGCCACCGGTACGGGTAGTACATCTGAAAAAGTCCGGGTACCCGTCGTGATCTTGTCACTCTCACCTGAATGCGATGCCAGCCTCAATCAAACTCGCTCCCTATACTCGCATATATGATATGTACCAGGGTATCCCTTAACCAAACGTGCCTTCCATATACGTATGTTGAGGGCGGGGGGCTATGATAAGGGGAAAGGGGCTTTGCATCGTGGCGGTGAACTGATTTGTTTTGTTTAGGTTCGTGAACTTCTCTTTCAAAGTTGTTGCAATCTTCGTGCAAGTACTGCTGTAAAAGGCACAGCATGGCGCGCAGAGGGGTTCTTCAGCATTCGGGTTCCAGTGACACTTCTTCGAGTTTGACTGACACGCTCCGCTTCCTGGCGACTACACTGAATCAATAATCCACGGAGTGAGGCCGTTCTTGACTCGCGCAGGGGGGTTGCCGGCTGGGTGGGGCGCGGGTCGGCGCTGCGCTGCGCCCGGGAAGTGTGGTGATAGGTACCCGTAATGCATCCGCGATCACTAGCAAAACTCTACATCACTGCAGTAGTGCTGCTATGTTTTGCAAGTACCCCAGTAGTGTGTCCGTGTCGGTCGGCTCTACTCCTTCATCCTTGCTGCATTTGGTACTGACTACTCGACGACGGAATAAAACGTTAGAATAGTGCTCAAAGGCGAGGGATTTGAGGATTTTATGTATTTGTCGTGACAAAGCCGAGCAATCAACGTAACTGGGAGCGTTGAAAGTATGTGGACAGCTCCACTAAACGAGAAACATATCTATTAATGCGAGATTTTGGTACGTGGGCGTACGCATAATACGATACGAGTATATACAAGTACACCGTTTATGTACAGAATGTGGTAATTTGAGCTTTTCGGGTCCTTTCTCAGGCGCATCGGGTACGCAGGAAGCTGAGAAAGTCGGCGCGCTCGTCAAGTGATGCCAAACCCAACCATCCAATGCGCTGAATCAGGACACTCGCCAACATTTTCTAGAAAGTCAGCTTCCTATTAATTGGAGTTGCACACTTGAGATGGCGGCGGTGCTACAACAAGGGGCGCCAATGCGAGGGAACGAAGGAGGGGGAAAGAGTCCCTCTTCACTCTCCCGATCAACTTTTACCGCTACGTCAGCTTCTAAGACGGGGAACCATAGTAAATAGGATCAAATATTGATAGTAATAATAGGCAAATATATAGGTGTTTGTGTATATATACAAATTTATATATACATATATATTATATATCTAAACCTATACAAGCTTCCCCTTCGGAGGTAAAATATATGGAGCCAAAAATACAGCAGTATTCTGTCTACGTACGTACCCATCCATGGTGCGCGCATGCCTGTATGTAACTGCTGTCGTACTTCGTTAAAAACTATTAATAGACTAAGGCAGCGAACAGTCCAAAGGGGGGTGACGCAATATGTACCAGTTACCTGGTATGGTATATTGACGCGGGCACTTGTAGCGTCAAGCTGCAGCCTCGATTCCATGACGTGGCCGATGCCGTGGGATCGAGTCGTCGCGACGGCGTCAAGCCTGCAGTTTGACTTCCTACGAAACAGTTCCCAGCAGGCCGTAAGTCCTTCCGCACAAGCCCGTTCGAGCGCGTGGACGATCGCGAGATCTCCGAGATATCACTGAATCTACGTGATGAGCCTGTTCGCTTTGGCGTGGTCTGTCAAACGCACCGACTTCTCGAAAGTGGCCTGCATTCTGGAAGCTGGAGAGGATAATAAGCTGGCTCGTCGGACTCGACTCTAGGTGATGGCCAACAGCAACAACACAAACCACCTTAAGACACAAAAATGTGTACACCAGTCAAAAATAAGGACGGTTTCGTATCACACTCGTACTTTTCGCACAGACCACCAGAAGGCGAAAAATGTCCACGTCAGTCAGACCTAAGAACGCTGCTCACACTCGTACTTTCCACTGCTGCCATGGTGCCACAGGGCAAGCTCATCAGCGATCACCTTCTCGGCTCAAGTTATCACGTGTGCTGTCATCTGGTTGCGACCCGTGCGCTTTAGAGCCGCAATCCAGCAAGAATTCTTAGAAACCAGCACATCATTGGTCTCGCTCGGCCTCTGAAGGCACGATCTTTTTTTTTCTCGTGAAACGGAAGCAACGGCTGCTCGTGAAATGAAAAAAAACGGAGAAGCGAAAAAAAAAACAGAGAACCCCCCCCCCCCCCCCGCCCTTAAGACCCAATCCCGCTCCACAAAGCTCGGGTTTTCTGCGTTCGATCTTAAATCTTATAGCCCTTTTTTGGACCCGAAGTTGTAACAGCTTCCCCCGGAGATTTTTTTTTTTTTTTTTTTTTTTCCATCCCATTCATTATCTTCGCACATCTTCTTCTCTCTCTCCTTCCAACTCGTAACTCAGATCCGGGGTCACATAGCAGGCTCTTCTCCCCCCTTCCCGCTACGGTACGTGCCTTCATTTTTATCGCGAGAAGATTTCAGCCTTTTCTTCCCTCGTCGACTCGCATCGAATTGTGCCTACCCACGCTGCAAGGCGCTCTCAACAATTGAATCCCTTTTTTTTATTTTTGCAAATAAAGTCAAAGTCCGACCCTCCTAGGGCTCGAACCCAGGACTCAAACAAGTAGAATTCGAGGTTAACCACTTGAACCACCGGGGCGACCGGCTAGATTACCCGTTTACGACGTTTTTTAACAGGCTGCATGTTGTCCGTGGGCCTATATATGTACTGAGGGAATACTGCGCTTTAGTGTACAGCAGTGGAGTATTCTACGTACAGTGCTGAGCCAATGCCGGCGTCCCGGGTGGTTTGGTAGGTGATCCGCGTGCCTACTAAGATCAGTTTCGTGGGTTCGAGTCTCACCGAGTGCATACGAGTATGTATGGGACTTTTTCTTGCTAATAAATTGATTAGCGGAAAGCGCGAGAGCCTGACTTGACGACGTTCGATTAAAATCGACGAGCAGTGGGAATGCTGGACCCTCTGCCCAATCACAATGAAGACACGTACCGGGGGGGAAAAGGAGACGACACGTGTGACCCTCGGCTTGTCCAGAAGAAGCCCGCTGAGGGTAAAACCTCCTACGAGTTAACCCTTTCAGAACCGCAGCCCCGTTTTGGGGACAAACTACTTGAAATTTGAGTGAGTTGTCCCCAGAACGGGGCTGCCGTCCTGAAAGGGTTAATAAGCTAGAAAGTAAAAAGGATGATGCACCTGAAAAAAAGAAAGGAGAAAAAAATACTGTCGATGGTAGCACGCCATGCTTCCCTGCATATATGTCAGGAGGCAGCACATTCGCCCCTCGACAAGCAGCAGTTTTGAATTGCGACCCTATGTGGGTGTTGAAAATAGCAACCAACACAATGGTTGTAAATAACTTTTGATACCATCAACCATCTGGGAGCGGCGCGAGCGCCCAGCAGCACCGGCAAAATCAAGTTGCGCCCGTGCGGCACGAAGCGACTCCTTTCAACCATCGTAACTCGGACACCGTACGTATTTTTTTTTCCTTTTTTTTTTATCATCCCGTCAATCACGCAGTTGCTGTTGCTGAAAATTGTCATATTGTTTTCTGTTGATTTTCTTTGGGAGTGCCCAGAGGGTTTATATATACCTTTTACTGACACCAACCTCGTACTAGGTTTTGGTGCAGAACACTCGGAACTCCGCCCTCGACTGGGCACGTGTTTCTCCTCGCCCGACACGTCGCCGGGCACCGTTGCTTCCCTGTACGGGGCAGCTGCAGCGCATAGAACGTGATTACGAGTACCGCTTGCTGTACGCGCACGTGGGTTTCGGGAAAATCTGTAAGTTTAACGGCAGGCTAGTGAGCGCTGTGCGTGCGTAGCCTGGTCCCGCTGCCCCGCGCGATGACGGTGGTTGGTGTCTCATGTAGAAACGTGTGATCAATGTAGGTGCAAGTCGACACGACCGGGTGGTCCAGCTGGTGCCCTCGATCGCCGCTAAGGGTTGCTGCCGTGACTCCGAATCCCACCGCGGTGAGGTTGTGTGTCTGTTTCCAAAAATGAAAGCAAGGAACTGCGGCGAGGTTGTGCGTGTTTATTTGCCTAAAACATAAACAAGGGATTGAACCGCTGAGAGCGCGTAGCGTGGGCAGGCGCATTTCAATTAGACGCCAGCCGACGAGGGAAGAAATGGCTGAAGTCTCCTCGCGATAATAATGAAGGGCAAGAGCCGTATTGTAGTAGGAAGGGGGGGGGGGGGGGGGGGGGGGGGGGGGGGGGGGGGGGGGGGGGAGGGGGGGGCTGCCGTGTGCCCCCGGGTTAACGCTGCGACTATTACGAGGGACCATATTAAATAGGACCTACGGTACACACAAAAAACTTTATATTTCGCTTTTTTTACGAACAATATTTGGTCCTATTTACTGTGGCCCCCCGTAATAGTATGGAGAGAGAAAATGAGGGCGAATACGATGAAGGGAAGACGAGCAAAGCAAGAAACTGAACCAAAAAGCAGTAGTCATTACACCACAGGAAAAAAAAGGCGTCCAACGCTTATCCCAGGTTGCACCAGGCATGTCCCAAAAATGTTTTTTTTTTTGCGTATCACAAGAGAGAAAAAACAGGTAATTACGTAATTACCAGGTACTCGTATTGGATAGATTAAGGGTACGACGCAAATCTTTCCAGCTACTAGTATAACAACAAATACGAATATCTGGTTGTGTTGCACAGGTGCAGTGATCAGGTCGTCAATGGGACTACTATTACGGGGGACCATAGTTAATAGGACCTATATAAGGTATACACAAAAACCTATATATTTACCTGTTTTTACTAAGAATATTTGGTCCTATTTTCTATGGTCCCCCGTAATAGGTTTTAAAAGCAGTTTCCTGCAGGTGTCAATTTATCCCATGTGTTGGGTTTCCATACTTGCAGGAACGATTGTTGAATGCTGGAGGGATGCACTTTCTTTTTTGGGGGGGGGGGGCGCCCCCTCCCCTCGGCCAGGGTGCCGGCTCGGTTGACTGGAACCGGCATGTCGGCTGGTCATCGGCTGG
The DNA here is from genome assembly GCA_031213475.1 of Nereocystis luetkeana. NCBI lineage: Eukaryota > Phaeophyceae > Laminariales > Laminariaceae > Nereocystis > Nereocystis luetkeana. Next base: position 1,840,336 of record JARUPZ010000025.1, on the reverse strand, counting down.
CTTCTCCAATCGACTTGCCTCCTAAAGCCAACTTAGTTGGCTAACGGCACCTATCAATTACCTGATAGTGATTAGGAATGAAGGTCCTCCCGCCTCGCAGCTCTGCCACATCATATGAACGAAATCGAATAAAAACCGAAGCTATGAGAAGGAAAAAACCCCTTTAAACTCATCATATGCAAGCTTAAGCTTGGTGTCGTAATTCGGTCGCGCGTTGTACGGATTGTGTAGGTTTTCAGAGTTGTTTACAAATTGTTGCAAGTTTGGAAACGACCGATTCGCTTACCCACCAAGTACATTCCATGAAGGCGTCTGCTGCACAGCAGTTACGGCATACTCCATATGTAGCCATAGGTCGTGTGTTTATACGCCGCTGTAGACGAGGAAACCTATAGAAACAACTATATTCGAACCAGGCGCTTGTATTCCCGTGTCACACCGGGTGATAAGACAACACACACCCTGGGACAATTTTGAAACCTAGGTTTTTAGACAACGGGGAGGGCGTACTGAGTACGACGAGCGATGCGCCTGTATATGCAACCTTTTCGACGGAAGGTTTCCAAAGCCGCCATTTTGGTTGTGTGAGTTTTCGGCCCCCCATGTTTTGGAAGAAACCGGGTCTGAAATTTGTTCGGGGGGGTGTGATATATTATCACCCTAGTGTGATATGTTGCACGGTGTATTTTGGTTCAGCAGGGGTACATGACAAAAACACAAAAAAAACGACGCCACGCTCCTAATGAAAAGAAAGTAAAATACTACAGCAAAACGAACCAGTGGGGTGAGGTTTCTGGAGGATTTTTACGAAAAACATGTCGGTTTGTTTTTCTGAAGTTTTTTGGTTTCTGGTTTTAGTAAAACCCTGATTTGTCTGGGTTTCGGAAATGAAAATGAGGGGTGTTGACGTTTGTTGTTTCAAGTGCACCCCTTGGGTTCAACCTTACAGTATTACGAGGGACCATATTTAATACCCGGTAGGACCTATGGTTTACACTAAAACCTATATATTTACCTATTTTACCCTCAATATTTGGTCCTATTAACTATGGTCCCCCGTAATAGTGCTGGCCCCTCTGTAGTGCCGGTTGTCTGTTATACGACTATTACGGGGGACCATAGTAAACAGGACCAAATACTGTTTAGTAAAGATAGGTCAACACGTAGCTTTTTGTGTGTACCGTAGGTCCTATTAGCCATGGTCCCCCGTAATAGTGCCTGTGGAAGTACTTTTCACACCTCCCGGAAGAGATGACTCTCCCGGGTGGCTATCTCCTCGGCGCCTGCGCCTCTCGGGGGTCGGTCAGTCAGTCAGTTCGGGTCAACGTACCCAAGCGCCAGTGGTAACAGCAGCCTGCTCTGCTCTGCCGCTGCAACGGGAGCTGTGGGTTAAATCGACACACACACGGCACGAAATCTGCACGTGCAAGTGTGCCGAGCTTAACCCTTTCAGAAACGCAGTCCCGTTTTGGGGACAAAATCACTCAAATTTCAACTAGTTTGTCCCCAAAATGGGACTGCGGTTCTGAAGGGGTTTTAAGGTTTGTTTTTACGAATCCCACGGAGGAGTTGAAAAACGAAAAACGAAAAAAGCTTGGCACAGATGGGATTCTCCAGCGTGCCAGTGTGCGGAGTATTTATTGCCGGTTGCCGCTACATATGGTGCCGGTATTGTTAGCTGGCGCATACCCTCACTATGAAGGCGCCGGCACTACTGGTAGTAGCCGGTTTGCATATCGGGTTCAGCGTTCCCGTTGCCGGTTGATTTTCAGCGGCTATACACCACCAACCCCTCTCATCCTATAGAAAAAGGAGCCCCGCGATCAACTCAAGCCTGAGGCATTTCTGCGGGAAGATAAGAATTTTTCGGGGGCGGTTACAGCACAACAGAGTTGACTCCTTCAACCCTTTTTTAGAACTGCGGTCCCGTGCTGAGGGACCAAACCACTCAAAGGGTGGGAAGTTTGTCCCCAAAACGGGACTGCGACCCTACAAATATTTGAAAACTGCTATCCCGGATCTTGAACCTATTTGGATTTATTAGCAAAACCCTTCTGTACGTAAGTGTGCCTGGTACATATTTGTCAAGTACGTAGTGCCGTACGTACATATTACGGGGGACTATTACATAGGATCTACCCTGGTAAGGTACACACAAAAACCCATATATATATATACGTCGCTACTTTTGTCTACCATAGTTGGTCCTATTTGCTATGGTCCCCCGTAATAGTAAAAGGGTGCATCGTTGTACCCGTGGTAATCTAGCCTACCAATCTGTACCTAGTGATCAGGACCGTTTGGGTTGGATATTTATACGCAAACGGTTCGTGCCTATTTTTGGAACGGAGTGGGTACCTGGGGTTGTCGAAAAAAAAGAGAAAACAGGGCCGCAGTCGCCTCCACGTCGGGATTGAAAACAAACGAACGGGTTAAGGCCGTTTTTAGCGACACTGTGAAAACTTGTCAAATTGGCGAGTTTTCGTAGTTAGGATGTTCAAGTCGTGCTAAAAACTTGCACAATGAAATGGCAAGTTCTAATTTCCATAAACTTGCCAACGAAGGGCTTAAGGAATATCAATAAAAACGTTTGGAAAAAAACTTGCTAAATTGGCAAATCCAAACTTCTAAAAACATGTCGATTTCGCAAGTTTTTCGCTAAATACGTGTCGTTAAAAACGACCCTTAACCCTTTCAGGACCGCAGTCTCGTTTTGGGGACAAATTACTTATAATTTGACTGGTTTGTCCCCAAAACGGGACTGCGGTTATAAAGGGGTTAAGAGTTTTTCTTGTGAGGACTACCCTGGGCTGGGTAATCGATCGACCTTTACCCCCATAGCTCAGCCCTTAACACCTTCACATTTGACGTCGTCCAGGTCACGGGTTCGAACCTCACACTTCGAGCGTTTATTGTACAGAAACGCCTGCGCGTGCGTACCTAAAAAACACATCTCCTCGGTTCCCCAGGTAATGAAACGAAGCGGGTAGGTCAGCCTACGTATACGGTTCCGACGCCCCAAAGATCCCGCGGTTCAGAGGGGGGAGAGTCTTACAAGGATTTACGCTGAGCTGGGCGATCGATCGATCTTTTACACCTGTAGCTCAGTAGGTAACACCTTCACATTTTGTAAGAAAGTCAACAAAACATTTTGTTTTGTTCTTCATTTTTTTTCACTTGATTTTAGTGACCCCCCTTTCTGTGGGACTTGAAAAAAAAAAAAAAAAGTTGGTTGTCGATTTTTTTTGTTTTCTTTTCGTGCGCCTACCCCTAAATGTATCGTATCAGTACCGTTCAAATCACCCCAAAATGACGATCATATATACACAACACATACGCTGTCCTTGCTTGTCCGTTCTCAAAACCCAATGGCGCTTATTTGTATCGGGTGATACGTGTTGTACGTACGCCGGCTTTTACATGGCCACCTGAGTGTGCAACAAATATGTCTGTTGGCTGTTTAATTTCCGATGTTGTCCCGTGGAGGCCTCTTCAACCCTTTTAGAACTACAGTCCCGTTATTGGGGGCAAACCAGCCAAACTTCAAGTAGTTTGTCCCCAAATCGGGACTGCGGCCCTTACAGGGGTGAACTCCAATGTACTCGACTATTATTAATAGTAACAATAGTTTTGTGTCGGGAGTTCCTTGGCGGCTGCCCGTCTAGGGGCTAGAGTGCCCTTAACCCCTGTAGAGTTGGAGAGCCTTTTTGGGCGACAAAACTACTTCAAATTAGTACGGAAAATAATCTCCTGTTCTGAAGAGAGGGGTTAACGGACATCTATCTGTTGTCTTGCAGTTTTTTTTTTTTCTGTTTTCCCCCAGTCCTTTTTTTATTTCCCTTCTTTCCTCTCTCCCTCCTGTTGATATAGCCGCAATTCAGATCCCGGGGTCACACAGCAGGCTCTCCCTCCCCCCTCCATTTAGGTTGGGTTGGCGGTTGGCAACGACACTGCAAAACATGCCGCTCAACGTGAGCTAGACAACCAGCGTTTTTTTTTTTTTTTTTTTTGGCGGTCGCCCACAGCACAGCTGGTTGTCGAGTTTTAGATCATTTGTGCGAGGTAAAGAACCTTTACTCCGCACAAGGGAATTGATGGTATCACGTAGTGTTCAAGGTAAGGCGCCCAAGAGGCAGTTGCATAGTACTCCCATCGCTGTCTCTGGAAATTCCTACGCCGGAAATTAAATTGGCCCATTGAAGCTGTCATCCATGTGCAAGTCCGCCTCACAAGCGGTTCTTAGTAGGATGCAACTCACCCTTCATGCGACTCGCCAGACACCTCACGGCGCTTCGCGCTTGGTGCAAGCAATGTCTGCCTGGTCGGTGAAAACCCGACATGCTCCGTCCCGGCATTGTAGGGATGCGAGGGTCTATGGTTATACGACTACGGCCATGCATGAGATCGAGTGCATCTCTCCCATCGAGTACACCCTCTCCCCAAGGATCGTGCCTTGCTGTTTTATCGTGACAAGACTCCAGCCCTTTCTCCCCGCCTCAAATTGCGCCTATATACGACTACGTATTACAGTAGTAGTGTGGACAGATACTAATAGTAGTATTAAATAGTACACATGCATCAATCAATCTCCCACTGCTTGCTGGGCGGCATCATACGTGTAATATAGACTGTACATGCATCAAACACCACTGCTTGCTGGGCAGTGTCCTACCACTCTGTACCAGGTATATTATGTCTGTATGATAGGTGGAACGCATGCGGTACGGAGTCATACAGCAGTATCATACATGCGCGTGTTCGGACTGCAGGCAAAGGCGCATGCAGTGCGTTCAGCGTACATCCCGTTCGAACCGCCCTTGGCTGACGATCATACACACCGGTGACCGTGCCTCTCCTTCCTCGTCTGTTCTCAAAAACAGGAGCAGTTGTAGCATACCCTGGTATCGTATACGCGCACTCGGGTCAGCGTGTGCAGTGTTAACAGCAGACAGACAGCAGCGGTATACTCTAGATTTCATCCTGTTACACATGCCGTTCAAACCGCGCTGAAATGACGAGCTCCCCCCCCCCCCCCGCGCTTCCTTGTCTGTTCTCAAACCCCGCTACTTCTGGCGCTGGCAGGCACACATGATATGATACGTAATGACACGATAGTATTTTCTTATCACCCGTGTGATACGTTAGTGTGACATTATCACCCGTGTGATATGGTAGTGTTGTCTTATCACACGTGTGATACGGTAGTGTTATCTTATCACCCGTGTGGTAGGGTAGTGGGTTATCTTACCACCCGTGTGATAGGGTAGTGGGTTATCTTATCACCCGTGTAATACGGTAGTGTTCCATTATCACCCGTATGATACGGTACTAATAGATGTTATCTCATCACACCTGTGATATTCGGCTTGCCTCGAACGCCACTGCTTGTTGGGCGCTAGCATACGCGGATTGTGACTGCGGACGGAGGCGATGCACATTCGACTTACGGTACATGGGTACCCATTGTTTTCAGGCCACCCCGTGACCAAGCCTAAAAACGCGGTCTATGGCTCTAGAATATTTAATAGTATTATTTTTATCCGCTGACGTATAGAATATATGTCTACGTCTATTTGTCAAGTTTTCGCGCTTTTGCCAACTTTCCTCTTGGCACGAGCCCTTTTCGGCAAAACAGTAAGTACTCGGACACATGAAGCCCGGCCGGACACATTGGTATAGGTCTCGGCGCCATCCGTGCGCTCTGGAGCGCGTGGCGGGCGCTCACATTTTTTTTTTTCCCGGCGAGAGTGGACAAGACGATTTCCCTGGTTTCAGTACGAGAGGCATGACTTTGTACGTACGTACCTGTACGTACACATGTTTCCCGGGATTTCGGCATGAGGCCCTTTCCTTGATCGTGAATCTTCTGCTCATGAAGCGTTTCTCGTGACTTGCCCCAGGGTAGTTTCCATCTCTAGAAAAGTCTTGGAAATGGATTGTCTTAAAGCGGGTACCCCATTTTACTGCTGTACTACGTAGTATACACAATCGGTCGCCCCGGTGGTCTAATACGGGGGACCATAGTTAATAGGACCTATGGTATACATAAAAACCTATACCCTGGTATATATTTAACCTTTTTTACTGACAATATTTGGTCCTATTTACTATGGTCCCCCGTAAGAGTGGTTAACCAACCCTCTTAGTACTGCAGTCCCGATCCGGGGGCAAACCACTCAAATTCCAAGTAGTTTGTACCCAACACGGGACTGCAGCTCTTAAGGGGTTAACCTCGAATACCACTCATAGCGTACGATGAGGGCTGTGGAGGCGTTCTGCGATAGAGGTTCACCCTACATTTTCTGAGGCTCCTCACTAGAGGAGCTCCACACCTCACCCCAAAATCAAATCGCGTCCCGATGAATACTCCGCTGGCCCAAGTAAACTATTTCGTCATTTTTTCAAACAAGATTGGCATTCCGACGAACTCGGGCTAAGGAGCCCCGTCATCCAGAGACCATTTTAACGGAATTGTGCTACCTCTATCGTAGAACGCGTCTGGGGTTCAAATCCCGGCGGGTTCGCAACCATGACAAAGAAGAGCACTCTGTGGGATGTTCTCTCATCGTCGCTTTCTTATCGTAGAAAGCGCGAGATAGTGACTTTTTCGGGGGGGTTTTTGTTGTTGCTCGGATCCCGTTCATTATCTTCGCCATTCTTTTCGGTCGAGCTACTACTACTGTGTTACGGGGGACCGTAGTGAACAGAACCAGATGTTGTCAGTAAGAACAGATACATGTGTGGGTTTTTGTGTCTACCATAGGCCCCCGTGATAATCCTAACCCAGAGCCGGTGTCACAAAGCAGGCTCTTTTTCCACCTTCTCTCTACGGTCCTTGCCTTGCACTTGTATCGCGAGGGGGGCATGTAAATAGGACCAAATACTGTAGGTAAAAATAGGTAAATCGCATGTTTTTGTCTGTACCGTGGGTCCTATTTACTATGCCCCCCCCGTTATGTTATTTTTCCTCGTCGACACGCTCCGGACTGATTTAGCAAAGCTCGATGGAAATCGACCACGTCGTTGAAAAATGAAGTCAAGTACCCACCGGAGGGGGGAAGGGATTTAGACACCTGGGACCACGGCTTGTCTATCACGGGGGACCGTAGTTAATAGGACCTATGGTATACATAAACACCTACATATTTAACCATTTTTACTGACAATGTTTGGTCCTATTAACTATGGTCCCCCGTGATAGAAGCTGGAAAACCTGGGTGATGGTTAACCCCTTTAGCACCGTAGTCCCGTTTTGGGGACAAACTGCTTGAAATTTGACAGGTTTGTCCCCAAAACGGGACTGCGGTTCTAAAGGGGTTAAGGGACCCTTTCTCGGGACTCCACTCCAGTTTTTGGGCCAAGCTCGTGGGCAGTATTTGGGTGATTTGTCGCCGAAACGGTCCTGAAACGGCCATAACCTGTTTAGCAGGCCTTAAGGATTGCAATATCGTTGTGGGGACAAACCACGTGCAATTAGAGTCAGTTTTAGGTGCATGTATTGTGTACAGCAGTGCAGTACTAAAAAGCAAGCACACAAAAAAACACACACGTGCCGTTAAAACCGCACCGAAATCACGAGCACCCCCCCCCCCCACCCCCGGCAAGCAATGTCTGCCTGGTCGGTGAAAACCCGATGTGCTCCGTCCCGGCATTGTAGGGATGCGAGGGTCTATGGTCATACCACTACGGCCACGCATGAGATCGAGTACATATCTCCTATCGAGTACACCCCCCCCCCCCCGCCTCCCCTCCTATGGTCATACGACTACGGCCGTGCATGAGATCGGGTACACCTCTCCTATCGAGTACGCCCCCCTCCCCCCTCCGTCTCGAAAGGGACGCGTGATCAATGATCATACGTCTAGGCTAGCAACAAATGAGCACCCCCCCCTCGCCCCCGCTGTTCGTGTCTGTTCTCAGTTATCAAACCCCACGATTACTGGCGCTATCATGCACATACTTGCAGAGACCACTAACTGTGGGGGATAAATACGAGGGGCTTTGGGTATGCTCATTAATGTACACATTGTTTTTTTCTCTCCGCCCAGGACAGTACGCGATACGTCCTAATACGCGGGTTCAGACAGGCGTGTGCAGCGTAGGCACAGCGGTAGACAGACAACAGCACGGCAGAAGCATGGACTCATGCTACACACGCATCGAAAGGCGCTGATTGCCTGGCGGTAGTATACGCCGGTCGCCTCCGTGCTCCGGCGGCTAGCTTCGAATTCTACCACTATATACCAGGTATATATTTACCACTCTTTTCTGTTCCTATATATAGGCAACATTTTGTTTGAATATTAGAGTTATATAGTGCGTTATTTTTATTCGTGACTTGAGTGGTATCAGCAAGGTTAAGGTCGAGGGTTCGAATCTCCGAAGAAAGGATGTTTTTATTGTAGGAGTGCGTTATTTTTATTGGTGACTTGAGTGGTACCAAAAAGGTTAAGGTCGAGGGTTCGAATCTCCGAGAAAAGGATTTTTTTTTTGTCTGGTGGCAACAGCTGTCGAGAGCGCCAACGGTGGCGTGGGTTGGCACAGCTCGACGGGAGTCGACGAGGGAAGGGAGCGCCCAACTGCTGTTCACGCGCACGCGATGAAGATGCAAGGCACGTACCGTACGTAGTGGGGAGGGGGGGGGGGGGGGGGGGGGGGGTGTACTCGATAGGAGAGACGTACTCGATCTCATGCATGGCCGTAGTCGTATGGCCATAGACCCTCCCATCCCTACAATGCCGGGACGGAGGCATGTCGGGTTTTCACCGACCAGGCAGACATTGCTTGCACCAAACGCGAAGCGCCGTGTGGTGTCCGGCGGGGGGGGGGGAAATAAAAGCCCACTTACAGAGTAGTAACCCCGGATCTGAGCTACGACAACGGCCAGAGGGAGGGCAGCAGAAGCAAGAAAAAAGGGCAAACATAGCAAACGTGGGAGGGTAGAGCATAAATATAGAAAAGAGGTATTCACACGCGGGATCCCGACGCCCAGACATGCGCGCGTGCAAGGTGCGCACACCGCGTATCGTGCAACATGCCGTTCGTACCCGTTCGTACCGCCCCAACACGAGAAGTATATACGACCACTGCTGGCGCTACCATACTATATATATACCTGGTATGCGCTATACGTACCGCTCGGGGGGACAGACGGGCGTGCGCAGAGAGCCGGTCGTCCCGGTGAAAATGTTGACGCGAGAGGACGAGGGAAGACGGTGTTGCATGCTGAACCCTTCCCGCGATAAAATTTCAAGGCGCGCACCGTGTTCGCCGGGGTTGGGGGTACTCATTATGTCAATGCATGGCCGTAGTCGTATGGGGGGGGGGGGGGTGCTCGATATTATGTACGGCCGCCGTCGTAAGACGATGGACCCTCGCACCCCCGCGATGCCAGGACGGAGCATGTCGGGTTTTCACGGACGAGGCAAGGCAGATGCTTGCACCAAGCGCGAAGCGAAACTTGAGGTGTTGAGCGGGTCGAATGAAGGATGGGTTGCATCCTAGGAAGAATCGCGTTTGAGGCGGACTTTCTTGCATATGGTTGACAGCGTGGACAAGTTGGTTCTTTTTTTCTGGTGTGGCCCTTTCCAGAGACAGCAATGGGTTTACTATGTAACTGCCTCGTGGGTGGGGGGGAGGTGTACTCAATTATTCGAAGTGTGTATCATGCATAGCTATAGTCGTATAACCATGCACCATCGCGTCCCTACAATGCCGGGACGAGGCTCGTCGGGTTGTCACCGACCAGGCAAACATTGCTTGCAACAAGCGCGAAGCGCCGTGAGGTGTTCGGCGAGTCGCATGAAGGGTGAGCTGCATCCTACTCAACTTTGCGAGGTGTTTATGCATTTTCGATAAACGGGAGGCGTCCACAGCAGTACAGTTGTCTAAACGCAAAAACACGCATGCTGTCAAGGTATTTCTGGGCGTATGTTCACGCATTTATCGTCAAAAACGCCTAAAGCAACCTGTATTTCATAGGGCACGGCCTCCGGCGGCCCCTGCCGGGGGATGCCGCGAAATGCCTGCGATATGTCTAGGCCGAGGGGCTGGTTACTACCCTGGTGTGCGGCGTAGACTGCCAACATAAGTACAGTATTACACGCATGATATTAGTAGCACACCCCGGTGATAGGTTTTTCACCTTGAAAAATACTGACACCAGTGTATCCCCGGTGATAATCGTCACGCACGGGAGCCCCGCGCGGCTAGGGTGTGTGGTGGCGAGGGGGTGTGGTAGCGAGGGGTGTGGTAACGAGGGGGTGTGATGAGGTAAGGGTGTGCTAGCGGTAGTAATCATTGCTAAGGGGTGTTGCGGTATGTGCGTTAAACACCAGTGCTTGATTCGCGCTGCTCTACTCGGAATCAGACCTCAGGCAGGCACTTGCACTCGGCGTCCCCGGCGATCTAGCGGTAAACGTCGTACGTAACTACGGAAGATCGATTTTGCGGGTTCGAGACCCCCCGCCTACAGGCTTTTGATTGAACGAAAATAGCTCGCAGACAGCGCTTACTATACAAAGTCGGTATACGTACATGTACAGTACAGTACAGGACAGGAAAACTAACAAATAGAAACAAGAAATCTGGTCCAGGCAGAATTTTTGTTGTAACATACTGTCGTAGGTTAATTCGTACCTGGTACCTGGTATATAGTTTTGGGATCGATGAGGCCTCCTGCTGCGATCAGCCGAAGACTCTCACCCGGGGTTACCACCCCCGCGTTGATTGTCTGGCGACCAACGCGGCACGCCGTCGCAGAAAGTAGGTACCCCGATATAATATACACTAACAAAATTGATGTCGTTGTCGACAGTTCACCTTGCTACCAACGATGGGCTGGCGGGATGGTCTGTTTTCCCTAGGCTATTTCTACTCTGCCATGCTGTTGTCGAGCTGCGGTGTCGACGACGGAGTGGGCTTGAACCACTGCCTCCCAGTACAACAGGATGCTTTTCCGAAGAGAGGTTCGCCCTGCTGGCGTCCCCTCTCTTCTTCCTTCGAGACTGCTGTTGTAACATAGCGTCGTAGGTTCATTCGTAAATGTTTCGGGATCAGTGAGGCCTCTCTGCTGCGGCATGAGATTACACCCATACTTGTTCACCATTCCCTTATCTCAGTGTTGACGCTCGTTCGTCTCTTGTCCTCCATGCCGGTTCCTTTCCTTAGTCATCATTCCCACACTTCTAGCCTAGTCCTGTAAGGGGGTTCTGCGACCGAAGGCTGTCCCGTGGGAACGCCGCGTATGAATTCACGAACCCCTCCGCCAGTGGTAAAGCGGTCTGCCTGGACGAAGGCGGTGCCTCGCGAACGTTTCATTCCGTTCGACGCCGACGTGTGGATGCCGCTATCCCTACGTTTCTGCTGGCCACGGCCACGGACCTCCACCCAACGTATTCCATGAGGACGTCCATGGCCGTCCCATCCATGTGGTGACTCGCCGCCCCCCCTTCCCGAAAGGAGTGCAGGGAGTACCGCTTGTGCTCCACACCCGCTGCTCGCAAATGGGCTGAAGGTTCGAGGTCATCCGCACCGTCGTCAGCGCCAGGTGCCCCTTGTCTCCACTTACGGGGACACTCGGGAAAATGAACCCTGAGCCGTCCGCGAGAGCCCACTGAATGGACGCCGCTGCCTGTCGGTACTCGATCATGGCCGCCACTGCGCAGATTTCGCGGCAGCCAGCGTTTCTTACGACCACTACCGCTTGAGACGATTCCCTCAGCGTTTTACCGAGCAAGAAATTGAAAACTATCCCCTCGGCCCTAGACACCTGCAGCGCCTGGCACGCAGCTGGTACTGACAGGTCGAAACCGCCCTTCGTCGTGTGGAAAGCGGCGCAGAAAATTGCCACGTCCCGTACCATGGCGAATCGTTCTGCCGCCGTTGGCAAGGTGGGCACGCGTCGGCGCAAGTCCCCGACCAGCTTTTGCAACTGCCTCGACACCAACGGGGGCGCTTGTTTCACCGACACCTCCCCCCCTCGCCGCTGTTCCTTTAGCGCGTTAGCCGAGTAGCCCCGTACTAGCGGGATCGCTACTGGGTTTCCCCGTTGCTCGACGGGGTCTCGATCGCTGTGCTTGCCAAGCTGCTCTATCAGGGCCCATTTCAGCTTCGAGACTTTCCTTTTATCTAGGGACGCTGCAGCGTACCAGTTACTACACCCCCCATCGCTCGTGCTCTGCGAGCTGTTGTCCAGTCCCACTTCCGGGCACGTCACGTCGTGCACCCACTGTGTGCCATTTTCGTGCGAGTCCAACCAAGATAACCACCCGAGCACGTCTACGTCGGTTGCGGTCTGCCACCCCCTGCCGTTTTTCGTCCGCGTGCGCAGGAGTGCATCGGCTTCGTCGGCTACTCAACATTTCCGCTGCTGCCCGGCCTTCCCTGTCAACGAACGCCGCCAACAATTCCCTGATGCGCCCCTAGAGTTTTTCATCTAGGGTTCCGACCGGCGCCTCGTTGGCTTGAGGTACGGGGGGGGCTCGGTACGCGGGGTGTTTGCAGGACTGACAGTACGTGTAGGATCCTAAATTAATTCCCTGGCACCCGGAGCAGAGCACTCGCCTCGCGGGATAAAGTCGGCCGCCCGAGTAGCCCCATAGGGGAGTGTACCCACCGCTTCGTCCTCGTGCCGGTAGGGTACCCCGCGAAACGGAAGGGTGGGGGGGGCGGGGGGGGTGTCGTTCTGTCAACTTACGTCACCCGTTTCGGAAGTCTATCTCGACTGCACGTATTCCGTGCTGCGCGTACACGTGGTACGCGTATTCGCGCACTCCGTCCTGGTGATGGGGGTGGCCGAACCTGCCTGTCGATGGCAGTACGATCGCTCGTACGGTCGCACGGCTGACCCGTGGGAACCAGCACGCGCACGTCTAGAAAGACGATCACGGCGTCTGCTTTAGCCTCGGCCATGTACTGGATCACGTGTCCCACCACAATGGGGGGCGGGAAGCAATCGCCGAACGCCCTTGTCTTCCTCCCCGGCGTAACTGCTGCGTTTTGACGGAAGACGTCGACCCCCGCCGACCCCTCACCGTGGTACCGCGGGAAGAACGGCTACTTCCGTTTTTCGCCCGTCCTCGTGGTGGGATCCGCCTGGGCGTTCTCGGACGATGCCATGAGGCCGACGGCGAATTCCCCGAAGAGCGATTGTCACCGTTGACACACAGCCGGCCGGAGACGGATGATCTCGGCCAGCCCTGGTCTAGTGATTGTTTACGGGCGACTGCTTTTCGGCCGCCGGCACCCATCGCAAGGACAACCCTAAAACCCTCTGTCCACCTGGAGCTCGGATAAACCGACCAGTAACCCGTGGGTGATGGGGTTCCCCGGCCGCCCTTTGTTGAACGCGTCCACCACGGAGGGTTTGTGTACGTCCATGACTAGCTGCGCTCGCCGGAGCTATCCCGGGCGCGCTCCACAGCACCCCGTCAGCACTCCCGGCAGCGCGAACATCTCTTTGGCTTTGAAGCGACGAGGCAGCCACTCATGGGGGAACCCTGGCATCGATACTGATTCGACGAAGCGTCGGAGGCGGCGATGGTGACTTGTGAGGCGAAATGGCGTGGTTTGTACCGCGGCCCCTCCTGCGTCGCCGCCGAGAGCCCGAGCCAAATGTGTAGTCACGCTAGTACGTCGGGTTTTTTTACACAGCTCTTATCTCCCGCCCCCTTCGCTTTCGCGATCGCCGCGAACATGTAGTGCGTCCTCAGCGACGCCGGGCGGATTCCGACGGACAAATCGACGCACTTTCCCACGATTTTTTTCCAGCATCTTCACGGTAAGCGTGCCTTCGCTCCAGAACGGTTCGGATCAACGAGTGAATAAGTTTCCGGGGCTTGTCGTCGGGGGGGACCCGGAAGGAGGTGATGGTCGAGTCGCACAAGATGCCAAGGTACCGTTGTATCCTCGACGGCTTCAGGTCGCGCTTCGTATCCGACAGAAAGTAGCCGCAAAAGCACGAGATCAACATTCCCACGAGGATGGCCTCCGCGGCGGACAACCGTTGGGTCTCGTCGGAGCGACCGAACGCGGTGGAAATGTTAACCGTACCAGGCATCACCGATATAGGCCAGGACGGGGATTCCGCGAGAGCGCAGTTACCCCGCTTTCGCCTCGCTGAGCGAGTGGTAACACAGCGGGCTCTCGTTGTTCCAACCGAAGGGGATGGTAGCGCACACGTAGTCTGTGCCCGCGTGCTCGATCCCAAAGAGCGGCCATCTCTCTGTCTGCAAGGTCAGATCGTTGAAGCCGGAGCGGTCGTCCAAGCTTCCCGTAAAGATACCCTCCCCCGCGACCTCCGCTACCCTCGCCACCGTGTCCATTTCGAAAGGGACGTGACGGCAGCACTCGTTGAGCGCTCTTGCCTCAATGCCTGGTCGCGGCTTCGAAGGCTCGACCGACAGCGGCGGCACCAGCCGGGGTCGCGTTGTCACACACACACACACACCTCGCGCGGAATCCCGGACGACCGCGCCAACTCGGACGAGCTCGTTTAGTTTCGACCAGCTGGGTCGCCCCCGCGGCTGCCGTCCGCTGCACCGCCGTCAGGATCGCCGCTGCCGCTATCGGCGTCGAGCCGGGCGCTGTCCCCTGGCCGGGCGTGGCTCCAGGCGTTGGGCCCTTGCCGGATGTGGCCGCCACCCTCGTACCTGCTCCCTCGGCCGCGTTTTGCTGCTGCTGCCTCTGGGAGGCCTCTTATTGCGAAGCGGACGCCTGCGGCGCCCCTGGGACGACGGTCTCCACCACCGAATCCGGCGCCTGTAGAGCAGCGGGCTGCGCTGCTGGTTCTTGCTCCGGAGCTGCGGGCTCGAGGAGGGGAGGCAAGTATGCTGTCCTGCCCTCACGGAGGAGACAGGGCCTCAGGGCCTCCAGCGCCCAGGCCACCATCACCCTCAACCCCTCCGCGTTCTCGAAATGCTGCGGTACCGACGGCCGAGACCGGTACCGCTGCGGCCTCTGCCATCGCCGGGAAAGCCGAGGTTTTAGCCTTCCCCCCGAGTCACCACGAGAGGAGCGAGGCGCTCGGCTGCCTCCACGATGGTGAGCTTGGAGAAGCTCGCCCCGTCGTGGTGGAGCACCCGCGTCAGATACAGAACGCGTGGTTGCCCACGCAGGCCCGCCTCGGTGGATGGAAGCTCCCCGCGCACCCGGCCGGGGTCCAGATTGGAGGCGCCGGAAGCCGTCGCTGCCTCTGACATGACTCTGTTTTCCCTAAGCTTTTTCTGCTTTGTCGAGCCGTTGTTGGGCTGCGGGGTCGACCGCGGAGTGGGCTTTAACCGCTGTCTCCCAGTGCAACAAATAGGCTTTTCCGAAGAGGGGTTCGCCCTGCTGGCGTCCCCTCTCTTCCTCCTAGGAGAGTACTTATAGAATGGGTGAATGAGCGTTTTTCTACAGCAGTAGTTTCAATGCAGCGACTCGAGAATAAATTAGGTTCCTACAAAGCTCAACCTGCCATCCTTGACCGTTTAGCGCTGCGGTACCGTCGAGGGGACACCCCAGTCAAAATCTAAGTAACTTGTCCCCCAAACGGGACTGCAGCCCTAAAAGGGTTAATGCTCGTTTTCTTGTTATTATTTGTAGATATCCTGTACTGAATAGGTTCCTTTTCTGTTTCGCTCATTCCCATTTTATTGTCCTCGCCCTTCCGTAGTTATTTCTCTCTCCTCTGGTCGAAACTCAGATCCGGGGCCACATAGCAGGCTCCTCTCTCTTCCCCCCCACTACGATTCGCGCCTTGCTTTTTGTAGTATTATTGTGGGAGAAGAATTCCATCCTGTTTTCATGCTGCCCTCGTCAGCTCGCGTCCAATTGCGCCTACCCCCCACGCCACGCGCTCCCAGCAGTTGATCCCTTTGGTTTTTGGTAACGTTTGCAATTAATCACACACCCTCACCGCGGTGCGATTTTTGAACTCACGAAATTAACGCTAGCAGCATGCAAGGGTACCGCTATAGACCACGGAGGCGACCGGCAACCTGCACCAGTTTGGTTTTTCGAGGCACGACTAATTACGGAGGCTCATGGTAAACAGGCCCCCCAAAAAAGGCCCAAAACGTCCGCTCTGGTGTTTTTATCTCGAGAACTACGGCATGGATCGAAAATGTTGTCTGTGTAAAAACAGGCAGTCGATGACAGGTTTTCCCATCGAGATGCTACATTTTTGTATTCTTCAGAAATTCATTTGGGAAGCCTCTCTCCCCCCCTTGTAAGGCCTCTATCTATATCAGGGGACCACCGTGATATTACAGTACGTATCAGGTACATACCAGGTAAGGTGATGCTGACGCTTCGTGCTTCGCGCTCTGTCGGCCTCCGGCGGCTCCTGCTGAGGGCTGAAGCTATTTCTGCACCACCTATTACGGGGGGCCATAGTAAATAGGACCAAATATTGCTAGTAAAATCAGCGAAATATACAGTTTTTTGTAGGTACCATAGGTCCTATTTTATATGGTCCCCCGAAAAATAGTGAAAGCAGGGCGCCAAAATGGGATCGGGTCCGCGGGTGGGATCAGGTCCAAGAGCAGTGCACCTGGTGTAAAAGCGTAACCCTAAACTTTTGTGTATTCAGCCGTGTGTACGTGTGCGCAAGTTAATTTGCCGTAAGCAAGACCTGCACATGTACACCTGGTGTGCCTGGTGTGGTCAGTGTATGTACAAGCAAGCGTGTGCAGGCAAGCGCAAATCGGCGCGAGTCGACGAGTGTAGAAGAAATTCTGAACTACTATATACCTGCCGAAAAAAACGAGAGGAAAGTGGGAAGGTGGGAAGGCGGGGGGAAGGGGGGGGGCTGTGCTATGTGACCCCGGAGATGAGTTAAGAAACGGAGACGCGTTCTGCGATGAAGCATGCCTTATACCGCTGTGGTCGCAAATATAAGGACCATTTGCACTCCAACCTGTAGTCAACGCATTGCTTTTTTTTTCGCAGGACTGTCCGCGGTTCGGGTCAAACCTAGCGGGTCAGGTCAGCGTCGGGGTCGGATCGGGTTGGGTCGGGTCCGGTACATGGTGACCCGACCCGACCGAAAAGAAAGAAAGAAAAACTTATGTCCCACCCCGACCTGGCCCGATCCGATCCGATACGGCTCGTGAGTTTCAGCAACTTCTTGACCCGGACCCGCGGGTCGGGCTATGACCCGTGCAGAGCCCTGATTGTTTTATCGCCATGAGCGGCGCGAAATATGAGAGCCTTTTGGACACTAATGTGTAATACAAACGTTCCTTGTTTTTTGGGACAGAGTGGTACCACTTTGGACAGGAATATAAGGACATTTTATACATTAATATGAAGATCAAGCGGTGCTCATATTTACGGTCATATTTGTACCTGGTTGGCACTTTTTGGGCAGCTTTCCTGTTGCTTCCGACTGATCGGGCTCCTCATTTAAACCCTTTTAGCAATGCAGTGCGCATGCACCTAACTTTGGCGTTAGTTCCGAGTGTTTGGTCCCCACGATGGGAATACGGTCCTATTATTGGAAATAACAACTTTTTTAGTGCTGCAGTGCACATGCACCTAATTTTGACTCTTATTCCAAGTATTTTGTCCGCACGGTGGGAGTGCGGTCCTAAAAAGAATGTAACCCTTTTTAGTGCGGTAGTGCACATGTACCTAATTTCACAAAGGGCGTGCAGTCCTAAAAATAGTGTACTCCTTTTAGTAGTGCAGTGTACATGTGCCTAATGTTGACTCTAACTCCAAGTGCTTTGTCCGCATGAGGGAAGTGCGGTCCTAAAAATGAATAGCACTTTTTAGGACTGCAGTGCACATGCACCTAATTTAGCAATGGGAGTGCAGTCCTAGAAAGAGTAGGACCCTTTCAGTGTGTACATGTACCTATTTTTGACTCTAATTCCAAGTGTCTAGTCCGCACGTTGGGAGTGCTGTCCTAAAAATGATATCCTTTTTTTGTACTCCAGTGCACACGTGCCTATTACGGGGCACCATAGTTAACAGGACCTATGATACACACAAAAAACTACCAGGTATATATTTCCGTAATTTTACTATTAATATTCGGTCCTATTTACTATGGCCCCCCGTAATAATATCCCAACGGAAGTGCAGTCCTAAAAAGAGTACCCGTTTACTACCGCAGTGCACATGCGCCTAATGCTGTCTCTGATTCCAAGTGCTTTGCCCCCAGAACGGAAGCGCAGTCTTAAATGGGTCAGCTATAACCCTTTCAGGACCGCAGTCCCATATGTGGGGACAAACCAGTCAGTTTCCAAGTAGTTCGTTTCCAAGACGTGACTGCGGCCCTAAAAGTACCATCACGGTGGCTCTTGTGACAATATATAGACCCCCAACGGGGGGAGAGAGGCTCCTCACCGTACTTCCGAAGAATACAAATGTAGCGTCGATGGAAAAGCCTAGGTCACCAACCTCGTATTTTTTTTCACAGGAGGCGTTTTCGATTCAGGCCGTAGTTCTTGATATACAAGGCACCACCAGTCGTGGGTGCTCTGGGGCTATCTCGGGCCTAATTACTAAGGGCCTCTCCGCGATACCTATCACATTGTTCGTTTTTTTTTTTTGCAACAGTCGCTTTCGCCACAGGCCTAGCTATATATAGGCCACCGGGGCCGTCCAACGGACGAAGTGCGCTTTTTTTGTTCTCTCGGCCCTCTTAGGACTGACTGTCGTCCAGTTTCGGGGACAAACCAGTCAAATTGTAAGTGATTTGTTTCGGAAACGGGACTGCAGTCATAAAAAGGATCAATCCCTCTACTTCACGGGGGGACCATTGTAAATAGGACCAAATATTGTTGGTAAAAATACTGGTGGGTAAATATACAGTTTTTTTTTCTTGTACCGTACCTGGTAGGTCCTACTCCGTATTTATTATGGTCCCCCGTAAATAGTACCGAATGAACCCTTTTAGCGCTAGCAGTCCCGTTTTGGGGACAAACTACTTGGAATTTGACTGGTTTGCCGCCGAGAACGGGACTGCATTTTTTTGCCCTACTGGGGTCAAGTATTAAAAAGAGTTTCAGGGTGATGAAAAATATCCCCTTGAGTGAGAACCCTCGAGAAAATTGCGGGTTCACCCCGACCGTAAGGCGGCAGCATAATATGATATCGTAGGTCGGGTGTGTGAGGGCACGAAAAAAGCCTCCTAGGCTAGGAAACCGGATATCGCTTTTCACTTTCCAGCTCTGGAGGTTTTACCCTCATCGATCCTCTGGGCAAGCCGCGGTAACAGGTGTCTGTCTCCCCTTCTCCCCCCCCCACGGTTCGGGCCTTCACTTTTTTTATCGCGCATAGGGTTCAGCAATCACTCCCACTTCTCGTCGGTTTTCATCGAATGTCGCTGTTAATAACTCACGCTCTCGCGCTTTCCGCAATTCCTTTTTTTTTTTTTATGAAAAAGTCCTTACGAGTATTCGCTCGGTGAGATTGAACCCACGAAATTTGATCTTGGTGTGCACGCGGACCACCTACCGAAGCCACCTGGGACGCCGGCATGCATAAACTTCAGTATATATATACCTGTGTATATAAACATACCTGTATGTATAAACCATGGTATACAGTGCATATAGCGTTGAGTTCGCTTTCACAGGGGAGCTATCGTTTTTTCCAGGGCTCGCATTTTTTTTTTTTTTCACCAGAACGGAAAGGGGTTTGCCAATATCGAGCAAGAAGAACAGTTTTCGGAAGAAGACAGATCTGATCGAGAGCTTTTCCCGAAAATATGTAATGTTCGCTTTTGTAGACCTATACGGCAATGGGAACATGGGGAGGCGAAAAGCTTTCTTTCAAAACTATTCCCTTCGAAGGAACAGCCGAAGATTTCCTCGTACCGCCGCTGTGGGAAATGAAAGGAAAAGAGGAAAAAAATGTGTGATTTTTTGTTCTTTTTTTTGTTCTTTTTTTTTCTTACGGCTGAAGGCGGCGCAGATTGTTTTTTGTCACTGCGGATTTTCAACAAGCTGATAAAAAAAAAGCAGCTCGTGCGGCGCTAGGCGCTCGATCTCGACATGGACTCAGCCCACGGCGAACCCGCTTGGTGTCGGGCAAAGGCCAACGAGTGCAGATGACGGCCTCGAATACATGAGGTGGATCCATTGTCTAGGGGGCGAGAGCTTGCCGGCCGCTTGCTTCCTGCGGTATCCTCCCGAACGCGAGAAAAATACTCTTTTTTGGCCATTCCAGAGGGATCAAGAATTTTTGTCATCTGTTTTGTGCACACCAGCGCCCAGTTGTTTTGTTTTATTTTACGCCAGGCCAGCGCCCGCCGCCAGATATCACCGGCCATTGAGTGAACACGGTGACCCTAGGGTGTGTCGGAGCCCCTAACGAGCGCACTCCGTTCAGAATTCATGACGCAGTCGTTGGTTTCGTCAACCGATGTCTGTCGAGGACTCGGAACCTCGCCGCTTTCGACCTAAACATCCGCCTGAGTTTTTCTGAAGTCGATCTTGGCCCAAAACATCGGCCCCAGAATTGTTTTTGTGTTTTTGTGTTTTTGTGTTTTTTTTTTTTAATATAGTTTTGAAACTTTCCGTTTAAAAAAAAAAAAAACTTGCTCATACATACATAGCAAAGCCGTACCTGAAAAAAAAAAGACCGGTCTGAACCTGAAAACTTTGCGTTTTCATTGTCATATACCAGGTAGGTCTTGGCACCATCACCGTGGTGCTTGATAAAAAGTTTAGCTCTGTAAAAATAAACCGATAGCGCCCCCTGTGCCAACTCAACGTGCTTTACGGTGCGCCCACGAAACCCGGAGCCTGATGCTCATTACATGCTTAGCGGTGCGCTCTACAGCACTATGACGGGGGGCCATAGTTAACAGGACCTATGGTATACATAAAACCTACATATTTGACCATTTTTACTAGCAATATTTGGTCCTATTAATAGTAACTATGGTCCCCCCTAAAACGTACCAGGTATATTTTATCAGTGTGCTATAGGCTATGATCAAGGGTGCTCGAGGTTTGGGTCACGATAAGGTTTCGAGGCATTGCCATATCAGGCGTTACGATTGTTGCGGATAGGAACGCCGGAACAGCAATAGAGGCGGCACGAGAATGCCATGACGATGGCAAGTAGAAAAGGAAAAAAAAAAAGGAACCGAAACTAGTGTAAAGCATGCCTGGTTTGCATCGCGCGTTATGCTGCCCGTTGTCTGTTTGCGATGGTAAAATATAGGCCGTCGTGTGGCACTGCCAATAGGCCGCCATGTGCTGTAAATTGGTGCTGCAGTAATGTTAGGAACATACCGTTGTGCGCTATTGTTAAAAAGATGCTACTTACGGGGGACCATAGTTAATAGGACCAAATATTGTTAGTAAAAACGGTTAAATATATAGTTTTTTATGTATACCATAGGCCCTATTAACTATGGCCCCCCGTTATATATATGATATTCATCACACCGTCATAGTCTTCCTCCGTTCACGATTATTACGGGGGACCATAGTTAACAGGACCTATGGTACACATAAAAACCTACCAGGTATATGTTTAACTATTTTTACTAACAATATTTGGTCCTGTTAACTATGGCCCCCCGTAATAGTACGTTGATGCTATCCCGCATGTCCACGTGTACTACTGGCAAATGCCCAACCAACAGCAACACCAGAGCGCCGTGCATACCATTGATGCTAAAAAACACACACGCACATTATGCCGCCCAGGTTTTGTTATTGTGAATGCTGCTACTAATATTACGGAGGGGACCATAGCAAATAGGACCATATATTGTTGGTGAAAATATCGAAATATAGAGGTTTTTGTGTGTACCGTAGGTCCTATTGAATACGGTCCCCCGGAACATCAGCCACAACTATGACAAGAAATATAGCACTGCAGAATATGTTTGGGCTGTAGTGCTGTAGTAATTTAGTGACATGATATTTCGCCGGCAAATACCAGCAGCCGATGGCATGGGTTGTTATAAATAGATAAATAGTGGGGCCGTAAGTAGAAGTGTGAGTTGATCCCAATATATGTCGCTGGTTGGTTGCTACGGCAGTAGTTGCACACTTCACCGCTCCGGGCGTAAACATAAGAAACGTTAGGTATTCATATTAGTGTCTCATCGGTCCTTATATTCCGCCCAAATTGGTACGGAGAGTTACAGGTAGTTGTCGTGCTGTTTCTGGCGAAGTTAAAAACCCTTTTAGGACCGCAGTCTCTTTTTGGGGACGAACCACTCAATTTGTGTGTGTGGTTTATCCCCAAAAACGGGACTGCGGTCCTGAAAGGGGTAGGGTCTTTTGTATCTGGCTGGCGCGGTTGCAGCTCGAGTTCTGTTTTGTTTTCGTTCGACGGTTGACAAGGGGGAGTAAGCTTGCTATTACTGATGGAGACCATAGTTAATAGGACCTACGTTAAACACGAAAAAACTATATACCTACCTCTTTTTACTAACAGTATTCGGTCCTATTTACTATGGTCCCCCGTAATAGTATTACGGGGGGCCATAGTTAATAGGACCTGTGGTATACGTAAAAACCTACCAGTATATATTTACCCATTTATACTAACAGTATTTGGTCCTGTTAACTATGGTACCCCGTAGTAGTAATTGGCTTACTTAAGGCACCACACTAAAAACTAGGTGCGAAGTGCTTATAGTCCGTGGGCGACAGCAGTTGCTGTGCCATGCCAACGGCCTGTTCGATGCCTGATCAACGCCGACAGATAGTGAATCCCCGACGCAATTCAACAGCATACATACATAACGAAAGGAAGGGCTGTTCCGTCTGATACTCTTTGGGGCAACACCCTCGCACCGAGACAGCAATCGACCCCCCCGCCCCCCCTCGCAAAAAGCAACGCACCATCCAGTAGTGACTGATGGGGGTTATATGCCGATTTTGGGAGGAAATCGTGATACCAGGTATGCCCAAGCAACTACAATTCTTGTCCCCGGCACTCCACGGTAGGCACCTTGCAACAGTCAAGTCAGTTGTCGTTTATTGCCGCCCAGCGAACTACTGGGTAACCTGTTTAATGTAAACATTCACCAGAACCAAATAAGCGTTCGGCCACTTGGGAACTATTTACGGGGGGACCTTAGTCAATAGGACCTACGGTACAGACAAAAAACCTATGCCAGGTACATGTTTCCTATATTTTTACTATCAATATTTTGTCCTATTTACTGTCGTCCCCCGGAATAGATGGTTTTCGTAGGGCTGGGCACTGACACAGTATGTACTGGCAGTAGTAATCTACCGATTGACCGGCCAGTGTATGCCCCCGATGGGATTGCCCAAGGAACACGCCATACTATAGTACGGAAACCCAATAAATGCGTTTCGGGAGGGAGCAAATGGCGTACGTCTTCTCGAGATAAAAGTGGAGGGCACAAACCGTAGCGGGAAGGGGGGCGAGGAGAGCCTGCTATGTGACCCCGGATCTGACTTCACGAATATTAATATTACCAGGATCATAGTAAATGGGACCAAATATTGATGGTAAAAATTGGGAAATGTTTAGGTTTGTGTGTGTACCGTCGGTCCTATCTACTTTGGTCCCCCTGTAATAGTATTTCGGGGGCAGTAGTAACTAGGACCTACGGTACACACAAAACCTATATAATTCCCTGTTTTTGCTAACGATATTAGGTCCTATTAACTATGACCCCCCGCAATAGGAGGGAGAGAGAAAATATGGGCGAAATTAGCTAAACGGGAGGAAAAACAAGCAAACGAACAACGAAAAACTTACAGACAAGCAAGCAAGCAAAGCAACACATGGGACAGATAATGATCTACATCGTATGCTGCAGCTCCTCATCTGCCGCTGTGAGGGACCTTGGTGGAGGATCCGCGTATAGTACAGATCCAACGCAGGAGGCATGAGCTGCAGCAGATACTGTAGGTCAGGCAGAGCATTTCGGGTCCCCCCACCCGGCATGCAATCAGCAGATAGATAGATCATCCTTACAAAATCGGGAATTTATTTGTGTATGCCTCGAAATATCGAGATCATTAACCCTTTTAGAACCGCAGTCCCGTTCTGGGCACAATCCAGTCAAATTCTGAGTAGTTTGCCCCCAAAAACGGGACTGCCGCCCTGAAAGGGTTACAAAGATTGCGCGACTGTACCCCCGTCGCGTCACGGGTCCAGCTCCGAAAAAGCGGCGTTGCGAATTAGGCATGTATATATTTACGCCCGAAGGTGAGCTTCATATCTCACGCCTCGCCAAAAAATCCCCCCCCCCCCCCTTTTCAAGCCGGCTAAAAATTTGACGGTGCATTGATAGTACCGGAATTGTTCAAGGGTCGGGTCAAACCTCGCGGGCCGGGTCGGGTCGGGTCGGGTCGGGTCGGGTCGGGTCGGGTCGGGTCGGGTCGGGTCGGGTATGGGTGACCCAACTCGACCCGACCCATGAGAGTTTTGAAAGAACTCTTGGCCCGACCCGACCCGACCCGACCCTGTTGGGAGCACAAAAAGTTGCTGACCCGATCCGACCCATGGGTGGGGTCATGTCACGACCTGACTAATGATGGTGTCATCGACAGCAGTACACGGCGGCTTATTTAATATTTTCGCGGTAATGCTGTTAGCAGTAGTACATCACCGCCAGACTATCGGTCAGGGTTGGTAAGAATCGGCTTGAAGTCCGTGTGGGGGAAATAAAAAAAAAAAAAAAATCTGCCGTGTACCCGAGGGTTGCTACAGGAGTACCAGGTACCTAGTAGTAGTCTTTATAAAGTGAAAATGGTTTGTCGATCCGCTACAATCACAGGAAAGAATAAACCTGGTCGAAAGTTCCTGCCGCCCCAAAAACAAACAAAGGAACAATGTGGACGATCACTGCAAGTGGTTTACTGCTTGCTCAAAAGTACCCCAGGTCCCGTTCTGGGGACAAATTACTTAAAAATTGAATGGTTTGTCCCCAAACGGAGACTGCAGTTCTGGTAAAAGGGATGGATGGCGCTAATGATAATTTTCCGCCACCTGTCACTGGGACTGTCACGAAAGATGGTCCGCTGTACACGTGCACCGGTACTGGCACTACGCACGACTAGATAGTATCCTTCCGCCGCGCGATGGTTGATGATAGTTTTGGCAAGGATATTCCGCCTCGCATGTCTACCCCCCCCCCCGTCGGGCCTCGATTCATTTGACTATTACGGGGGACCATACTAAACAGGACCTACGGTACACACGAAAACCTATATATTTCGCTATTTTTACTATTAATAGACATATTTGGTCCTGCTTATTGTGGCCCTCTGTAATATACATAGTATGGGGGGAAACTATCGAAAACAGATCACGAATCCAGCACCTGTCACCCAAAGTGATGAGTGATGAGTGATGAGTGGTGACATTCCCGAGGTGAAAGTGCTCCCGAGCACTCCGGATGTGCGCGCGGCAGGATGCTGCTGCTGCTGCTGCTGCTGCTGCTGCTGCTGCTGCTGCTGCTGGTGCTGCTGCTGCTGTGGGTGTGCTGCTTTCGCGTTCTCACCAGGCAGTAACGCCGAAGACGGTATGTCAGACCGTGTGTGGCACGACATCGGTCGCTACTTCGAATGCCTTTTTTTGTGTTAGGTTGCTTGCTGTGAGGGCATGGGGTCACAAGAAGAGCCCCCCCCCCCCCCCCCCCTCTTGCTGTCTCTGGAAATGCCTACACCGGAAATTAAATCAACTCATTGAAGCTGTCGTCCGTATGCAAGTCCGCCTCACAAGCGGTTCTTAGTAGGATGCAGCTCACCCTTCATGCGACTCGCCGGACACCTCACGGCGCTTCGCGCTTGGTGCAAGCAATGTCTGCCTGGTCGGTGAAAACCCGACATGCTCCGTCCCGGCACTGTAGGGATGCGAGGGTCTATGGTCATACGACTACGGCCATGCATGAGATCGAGTACATCTCTCCTATCGGGTACACCCCCGCCCCCCCTGTGTTCCCAAGAGTCACAGAGTAACACCACTTCGTTTGGAATAAGAATGGGCAGACATAACTTTCGGGGAGTACAACGGTTGGAGCGGAATAAAAGGGCGTAGTTGGGGCTGTCTCAAACCTCTCACCCTATTCCCCAAGGGGATGGAGGTCTCGCCCTACCGCTGGCCGTGGCGGCACCGCGGTGCACCACTGCTGTACTGCACAGCACAGCGACCGCGGTGCACGGCACTGCAACAGAAGCGGAGCTAGCAGACGACGTGGGTTGTCAGACGACGCACGCTACGACCCGGGTGGAGCGTTTTTCGGCCAAACTATTTCTGACTCGACTGACCAGGCAGGCTCCTCGTTCACCCCTTGTGGTCAGAACACCACTATTTTCGGGGGGGCCCTATTTAAAGAGGACTTACGGTACACACAAAAACCTATGTATTTCGCTATTTTTGCTAACAATATTTGGTCCTGTTTACTATGGCCCCCCATAATAGGACGGTAGTGTGTCATTTACTGTGTTGGTTTTACGGGGGCCTATAGTTACCAGGACCAAATATGCGTATCAATTGTAGCCATACTGGAATATTTATCACTCAGTCCCGAATATAAGCCCATTTTCGTTTGAAAATTAGTGTAAAACCGGTTCTTGTATACTGGGACAGAGTGGTATATTTTTGTGCATCTGATGGGCCCTGATACTACCTTAGTCCCTGGTAATAGTGGTATGATATACCTGGTATCTATTAAGAGGCTTTATTCGAAGTATGGGGTTATTGTCGGGTCGCATCTTCATTTTTTTCCTCAAATTGACTTACTAGTAGTATGGAGCTCTTACGGTAGCATGCGTCATGCGTCACACGGACGTCACCCGTCACTTTGAGCGGAACTAAAAGGACCGATTCGTATAAATATTAATGTCTAAACGATCACTATATTTACGGCCAGACTGATACGTAGTATTGTGGACTTGTGGTGAGCTTCCTTTTTTACGCATCTGCCGGAGGATTTAATTAAAAACAAAAAAGAACACCCACGCGTATCGAAAAGGTCCTCGTTGTCACTTACGTGTGCAGGGTGGCTTATTATCGTAGGAGAGCGGCTTATTTTTATCCAATCCAGGATGCGCGGTGAGGATCTGCAAGGGCGAGGTTCGACGATTTACTCACCTTTCCCCCGTTTCCCTATCGAACAAGGCCTTCCAAGTATTGCGTCGTCCGTTCCCGTATCCTACTCCTGGCAGGGCTTGATTCGATCCACTGTGCCGCTTATCGGCCCTCCGGGGAAGTACGTTTGTTTGGGTTTTTTTTCCTTGTGGTATTCCTCCACTCCAAGTTTTTTTTTTTTTTAGCCTACCCTGTGCCCTGTGCGGATAACTTTTTCGACGACGACGAGTCCCACCCTTTGAGGACTGCAGCCCCGTTTTGGGGATAGACTACTTAGAATTGGAGGCGTTTGTGGTTTGTCCCCTAAACAGAACTGCAGTTGTGAAAGGGTTGATGTGAGACCAGCAGCAACAACAGCAACAACAACAACAACAATACCAACCGAGCACGGGTATTACAGGGGACCGTATGAAATAGGACCAAGTATTGTTAGTAAAAATGGCGAAATATCTAGGTTTTTGTGTCTACTGCGGGTCCTATTAAATACGGTCCCCCGTATTAGTACGTTCCAAAAGGGTTCTTGACACTACTGATAAAATATAAATACGGCAGTTTACTGCTCGTCATTGCTGATGTGGGTTTATGGCATCACGTACTTACCGGTGATTGATGTTGCTCCGCGTAAGAACATATCTCCGCGTATGTTTTTTTATGAACCCGTGCTGTTAAAACGCCTATAGAACCGCAGTCCCGTTTTGTGAACAAAATACTTGAAATTCGAGTGGTTTGTCCCCAAAACGGGACTGCGGTTCTAAAAGGGTTACCAATCCGCCGCCGCGCTCCATTTCTCGCATGGATACTTTTGTACTATTACGGGGGGCCATACTAAATAGGACCTACGGTACACACAAAAACATATACCTGGTGTATATATACATATCGCTATTTTTACTAACAATAGTAGGTCCTATTTACTATGGCCTCCCGTAACAAGTACCAGGTATATATTAATAGTTAAGTGACTCGTTCGGTGTCATGAATACTTGCCCGGTCTCTCGCCCCGGAGCCTACTTTTATTTTTTGCCTTCGCTAGCTTTCACGAGCTTTTTTGTTGCATGTTCTTCTGTCTCACCCGGTGGGTGCGTACGAGTACCGTGTGTGACTATTACGGGGGACCATATTAAGTATTACTTACGGTACACACAAAAACCTACATATTTCGCTGTTTTTACTATTACGGGGGACCATAGTTCATAGGACCAAATATTGTTAGTAAAAATATCTAAATATATAGGTTTTTGTGTGTACCGTGGGCCCTGTTTACTATGGTCCCCCGTAACATCACTCTAGGGTGATAAGATATCACACCCCCTCGGACGATTTTCGAAGCTGGGTTTCTCGACAACGCGGAGGGCGTACTGAGTACGACGAGCAATACAGCTGTCTATGCAACTTTCTCGACGAAATATTTCCAAAGCCACTATTTTCGTTGTTTGTCCCCCATGTTTTTGAGGAGACCGGGTCTGACATTCGTTCTAGGGGGTGTGATATCTTATCACCCGGTGTGATAGTGTCATCCGGTAGCTGATAAGAGGAACGAACGCCTGCCGTGGCAGCCCCGGTAATTAAAGACAACCGCAATTCCGAAGGGCAACCTTGTAGGATGTGCTATTTTATTTCCTGTTCCCATCTTATTCATCGTCGCCCTTTCTTTTCCTCTTGCTCCCTCCTTAATAATACCCGTAATTCAGATCCGGGGTCACGTACGTACTATGTTGCTTGATTGCAGAGGATGGGTCCGCCAAAAAAAACCCCACCGAATTCGATCAAACCGTTAGATCATTTTCATGACACCATCCTCGAACAACCCTGAGCACAGGCTGATGTGCATGTACGGCCAGGCCAGGTGGGATTTACAGCAGTGGTGTAGCGTTCGCCGCGTATTAATAGCATGATTTCTTCGTCCAATCTTCAGAGCGCTCTTCAAGAAGTGAGCCTTGTGTTTTTGCTAGGTTGCTGTAGGTTTTGTTGGTGGCCCCAAACTGTACTGGACCCCCCCCCCCCCCACCCCCCGTCTATGCTCATTCGACTACGACCATGTATTCTTCGAGTACCCCTCGCTTACTGTAGGGTCTACTGTAGGGTCATTCGACCGCGGCCATGCATGGCAATGGGCACTACGGTACGCGCCGTGGGGAATTATCGCGAGAAGGCTTCAGCACTTTTTTTCTCCTTGTCGTCTCGCGTCGAGTGTTTGTTGGATATATATATATATCATGTCGCAACTTTCGATATATCGAAATATCGAACCTTCGATATGTATCGGAATATTGGACTTTCGATATAGCGTATCGGAATACCGAACTTAACGCACCAAAATACCGAACTTTCGATATATCGTGTCGGAATATCGTTCGATAGTTTACAACTTTCGATATACATATATCGAAACGTCGAAGTTTCGGTATATCGTATCGAAGCATTGAGATTTCGATACATCGTATTGGACGTGTTTTGCCCCCTATCCCCTGGCATCCGCGTGTTTTTCTCTTCTTCATTTGTCGAACGAAAGGTTCGATTCGTCAACGATCGAAATCGTGTCGATTCGTGTTTTTGTACGTCGGTATCGTATGGATTTACGTTTTCGGTTATCGGTATCGTATCGATCAGTCTTTCGGTTTGTCGATATCCTATCGAGGTCGATTCTCATTCGATATCCAACACCTATTCTTTCGAGATCACCGGCTTCAGATTTCGTACGGCACAGGTTTCCCCGGCTTTGGATGTTCCTGTATACCTGGTACAAGATTTTTCTGCCCTAGATTTCATGCAAGATGTTTTGCTTCAGATTTCTGTAAGATCTCCGGCTTCAGGTTCCCTGCAAGAGCTTCTGCTCCAGATTATTTATCACGAAGCCCCCGGGTTCAGATTGCCTCGTAGTGAATCTCCGGCCTCGGGCATCGGTAAGATCTCCGGCTTCAGGTTTCTTTCGTAAAAACACACCAGGAACCTGATATTATGGATAATGTTTCTCTAAGGACCTCCCCTTTCAGATTTCCTGCAGGATGTCCGGCTTCAGATTTCTGTAGGATCTCCGGCTTCAGGTTTCCTATGTACAACATACCTGGTACCTGGTACATATTAAGCTTCAAATTTCATCCAGAGGATCTATGGCTTCAGATTTTCTATCGATGGGATGTCCAGCCTCGCCCAATTTCCTCCTTTTATTAATAGTTACCCCACGAACTGTACAGAAGCATACAACTACTTGCGGCTCTGATTCCGTGTAGTTTACCTCCAAAAACGCAGTGCGGTCCTAAAAGGATAAAAAAACCAACAACAGCGCAACGTAGCTACTACAATAGCCCCGCAGCAAAATTGCGGGACAATCTCTTTTTGCCAGGCCATGTGTTTTGCTCGCAGATCATGCTTGTACACCTGTCGATTGTCATCGATTGAGCGCCTGCTCCTCCTGCCGAATGCAAGGACCTTCACCATTCCCGTGCGTGCAGCCTGTGGCCCCCCTTGTGGCATTAATCCCGACACGGCGGCCGAAAACAATGGTTGACAATTTTCGGGTCATCAACCATCTGCATGCCCCGCCCGTGCCGTACCCCCTCCTTGCATCAACCAATTGCAACCCGGATACCAAGCTGTGGAATATCATGCCCCAATCACGCAGCGATCGGTGCCGGGTTCGTCGTTTCTTGTCACATTCAATTTGCCCCCGTCTGAAGTCCGAAGAGGACGGTTACACATGGTTTCTGATCGTTTTTATTTGTTTTTGTTTTTGCTCCCGCCGTGTTACCTTTGAAAAAACAAAAAACGATAAAAACCAAAAACACGAGACTTCGCAGGGCTTCGTGGAGGCGAACGAACACGTCTCTGGCAGTTTTCCGTCGGTGTTGCGGAAGGGCGACGCGAAGGGGTACGGACTGTTCTGCGGACCGCGCCCGGCGAGGTGCGTGGCTCCACCTGCCAGTGGCGGTGTGTAGGATATATCGGATATCGGATATCGGATCGAATTTTTGCGATATAATGAAGTATCGATCCTTGTGTTTTCGATATATCGAAAACCGAAACATGAAAAATTTCTGGGATTTTGTTGTCGGTGGTGAGAAGAGGCGACGCGACGGGGTACTAGCCACTGCGGTAGGCGCAAGCGAGCTTATAACCTAAATTAGGTTGTGATGGAGTGTGACGATGATTTTGGGTACTGCTGTAAAGGGCGTTCAGTTCGGACAGGAGTGGTGCTTCGTTCAGCGCTCAATTATTCCAGAACGGGAAGGCCTAAAATGCAACTGCAGGGTTTTCGGGAAGGCCTGGTCGAGAGCTGAGGAACTATCGCAGCACCCCTGAGCGAACTCAAGGCTCCTACCGTATCGCACGGGGGATAAGGTAACACACTACCGTATCACACGGGTCATATTACAACCCTACCGTATCACACGGGTGATAACATAACACTACCGTATCACACGGGTGATAACATAACACTACCTTATCACACGGGTGATAATATAACACACTACCCTACCACACGGGTGATAGCATAACACTACCGTATCACACGGGTGATAAGATATCAATACCACATCACACGGGTAATAAGATAACACTACCATATAACACGGGTGATAATATAGCACACTACCGTATCACACGGGTGATAATATAACAATACCGTATCACACGGGGGATAAGATAACACAACCCCTCGCGGGCGATTTTTCCAAACTGTTTTGCTGTATACAGCGGAGAGAGTGCAAACGCCGAGCGATGCATCCCTTCTGAAAAGGGGTCTTGACAAGATCTTTCACGAGACACATGTGTCCGAAGCCTATTATATACGTACCGCTCTCGTTTTATGTGTGTTCCCCTCTTGGTTTGGAAAAAATATGCCCGGAAATACACCCTAGGGGGTGTGATATCCCATCACCCGTGCTGCGGTCTTCACTGCCCCCCCCCTTCCTACCCTCCATTGCAAGTCCGCCTCACGAGCGGTTCTCAAGGATGCACCTCACCCTCCGTCCTTCATGCGACTCGTCCAACACCTTACATCGCTTCGAGCTTCGTGCAAGCAGTGTTTACCCCCCCGTCCCCCCCCCCCCCCCACACCTCCTCCTCCGGTCCCTCCCCCCCCCCCCCCACTATTCATGTTCCGTTTCCTCACCTCCTCATCCCCCCCCCCCCCCCTCCTCTATCGGTCCCTCCCCTCCCTCCCGCCCCCCCCTCCCTCTCGTTCCCTCCCTTCACTTTTCCGGCTCCGTATCCCATCATCCATCTCCCCTCCACCCCCCCCCCCCTCCTTCCCTCCCCTTCCCTCCTCTTCCCTTCCCTCCTCTTCCCTCCCCTCCCTTCCTCTCTCCCCCCCCCCCCCCCCCCCCGTCCGTCCCCTCCCCCCGTCCCCCCTCTCTTTCATCAACGTTTTTCGTTTGTCGGGGTTTCCGTGGTGCGTCGGGCGTTTTGAAGGGCGGGGGAGGTGGTGCTGCAAGTCCCTCCCGCGCTGTGGCTGCCGTACTGTGCAGAGGCGGCGGTGCGAAAGGTAGCCGACAGATGCTTTGTGTGTGTGAAGAATGTAGCCGAAAACAAGACGCGTTGTGCAGCCG
Organism: Nereocystis luetkeana; assembly: GCA_031213475.1. Taxonomy (NCBI): domain Eukaryota; class Phaeophyceae; order Laminariales; family Laminariaceae; genus Nereocystis; species Nereocystis luetkeana. Next base: position 1,807,754 of record JARUPZ010000025.1, on the reverse strand, counting down.
AAACATGCCGCGGTGTAACCGCCACATGGGTTGTGTAGTCGAAAAATGTGCGGTGTAACCGAAAAATGTGCTGTGTGAACAACCCTGGGTGTTGGTGTAACTAACCGTGGTTATGTGGGAACCTTCGAAGCGAGGAAAGTAGTAACCCATGGCTGAAGCAATACTTATTACGGGGGACCATAATAAATAGGACCTGATATCGTGAGTAAAAATAGCGAAATATATAGGTTTTTGTGTATACCATAGGTTCTATTAACTATGGTCCCCGCAATAGTCACCGGTAATTACGGACCAGCTTTTAGCGTTTGATGATACCCACCAGTATTAATTTACCGCAAACCCGGGGATGATAAGTTACCGTCCCCGGGGTCTCCATGAGTCGTATGCTCGGAGTCAGTAATATGTTTCCCTTCGTTCGTACGTGCAGTACTTGGTACCGTTTTATGCTATCGGTTTCCTTGAATACGTTTTTTTTTTACCCCGGGGATATAAAGAGTAAACATAAAATATCCCGAAGGTTTCATCTTACCCACCAGGCAGATTTTATATGGTATTCACCTGCACCATTAATCGGTACAACACCAACCCTGCTTCGAAGGTGGTGGACACAGGTGTTGATTGTGTAGCCGCCAGTTGTGTTGCGTATCCGCCGGATGTGTCATGTAACCGCCAAACGGGCCAACCGGCGGCTGAAGCCGGGAGGTTGTGTTGTGTAACCGACAAGAGTGGCACATGTAGGACAAATGATCGATCAATTCCCACGGCATGATATCAATGTTTCCTGGAGGATATTTTCATGAGAGATACCTGGTATTACGGGGGACCATAGTTAACAGGACCTATGGTACACATAAAAACCTATATGTTTATCCATTTTTACTAAAAATATTTGGTCCTGTTAACTATGGTCCCCCGTAATAGGATTTAGCTCATGCTGCAGGGTGAGAGCCGTACAATCTGTATGATCTAGGCCACGTTTCTGGGCTGGATCTGTACTGAACAGATATATCCTGTACAGCATATATCATGGCGGCAGGTTGTCATAGGATCTACTGTAGATCTCTAGATCATGATGTGGGTATCTGGGACGTCTTCTACTACTGTATAGCGATGTACACAGCACCTTTTGCCTTCCATGGCGAAATCTCTAGATCATGAAATAGAGGTCTGAGACGCGTTCTGCTATAGACGTGGCACTTTTAAAGAAAAAACGTGTTTTACTCCCGGGGCTCCTTAACTCGGGGCTCCTTAGACCTATGCCAATGGAAACGCGAAGTCCAAAAGTTTTTTTTCAAATATATGCCTTTAAAAAAACAGCCGAAAATTTTCTCGTACCGCCGCTGTGGGGAAAAAAGAGAAAAATGTTTGATTTTTTCTTTTTTTTCCCCCAACGGCTGCAGGCGGCGCAATTTGTGTTTTTCTGGTCGCAAATTGTCAACACGGTGATCGAAACCAGCTCGTGCGACGATCGACCCTCGATCTCGACATAGACTCAGCCCACGGCCAACCCACTCGGTATCTGGCAAGCCCAACGAGTATAGATGACGGCCTCGAAGATATCAGGCGGATCCATGGTCTAGGGGGCGAGAGCTTGCCGGCGGCGTCGTACGGTATCCTCCCAAACCTGAAAAAAAGTCTATTTTTTGCCATTCGAGACGGATGGAGAAGTTTTGCCTTCTGTTTTGTGCAAACCAGCGGCCAAATGTTTTTTTATCACACGCCTGGTCAGCTCCCGCCACATGACACCGGCCATGGTGTGAAGACGATGACCCTAGGGTGGGTCGGAGCCCCTAACGAGCGCACTCCGTTCAGAATTCATGACGCAATCGTTGGTTTTGTTGATCGATGTCTGTCGAGGACTCGGAATCTCGCCGCTTCGAACCAAAGATCGGCCTGAGTTTTTCTCAAGCCGATGTTGGCCCAACATCGGCCCCAGATTTGCTTTTTTTGGGCTTTTCCACAAGTTAGGAACTTTTTTTTTTTTTAGGTGGCCCATAGGAAGCGTGTTCTGATTTGTTTTGGCGGGTATCTTTGAAATTCAAACTTTTTATTGCAACTTCGCTGTACCATTGGCATAGGTCTTAACCCATGTATTGTTCGAATCTCTTTGTTTTTTTTCCCCAGTAATTATCGTGCGATTCATTGGGTGTGCCCTTTCTGTCCCAGAAGTCCTTGTTATGGAGCTCCTCAGGAGGTTGGGATCTAGATGATCTGTTTATGCTGTAGCTCATGATCTATCTGATCTGTCCGACGATGTTGTGCTACGATAGGGGTTTATACAGCACATTTTTCCTTGCAAGGCAAAACTTGTCAGACTGACAATGTTTCCTCAACTGAGAAACTAGCCAAAAAGGCATGCCTTACTAATCGTGAAACCTTGTGGGGCTACAGTCCCGTTTTGGGGACAAACCACGCAGATCCTAAGTAGTTTGTCCCCAGAACGGGACTGCAGTCCTAAAAAGATATATCCCATTTTGGTTTTACGATATTACAGCGATTCGAACAACTCTCCTAATATTACGGGGGACCATAGTAAACAGGACCTATGGTACACTTAAAAAACTACCAGGGTATATATTTACCTATTTTCGCTATTACGGAGGACCATAGTAAATGAGACCAAATATTGTTAGTAAAAGTAGAGAACTATATAGGTTTTTGTGTGTACCGTAGGTCCTATTATCTATGATCCCCCGTAATAATAATAATTGGCCCAATTATTTATGGTTCCCCGTAACAATAATAATTGGTCCTATTTAATATGGTCCCCCGTAATAATATATACTACGATAGGGCACCGAGGAGATTAACCCCCTTAAGGCAAAGTGCAGTACACCTTTGGAGACAAATTACTAGTAGGTAGGATTTGAAGGGTCTGTCCCCAAGACGGGACTACTATTGTAGGCAGAAAAGGGTGAATCGTTCATTTTTTTTGCAGTGAAGATGTTTTTTTGGGGGGGGATATGTTAGAGCTCCTATGCGAGTACTACAGCCATGTGAGGAGCCTCAGAAACAGGTGATGCTACTACCCGTACCGCAGAACACGACTGACTGACGTTCTGCCTGACGTTCTGCCTGACTGACTGACTTACTGATTGACTGACTGACTGACTGACTGGTTGATTGGCTGGCTGACTCACTGACTCACTGATTGACTGACTGACTGACTGACTGACTGACGAACGTGCTGGCTGACTGACAAACTGACTGACTGACGTACTGACTGATTGGCGTACTGGCGTACTGACTGACTAGCTGACTGACGGACCAACGTACTGACTGACTGACTGACTGACAAATTGACGGACGTACTGACTGAGTGATAAACTGACTGACGTACTGCATGACTGACTGACTGACTGACTAGCGTGCTGACGTACTGGCTCGTGAACTGACTGACTGACGTACAGACTGACTGACTGCCTGATTGAGGAGGCGTGCTTTTATAGGGGTTAGGGGTTGGACATTTTCGCCCCTAGAACTTTCAATGAAGCTTACCACTTACCTTGGTGTTCGAGATTTGGTCTGATTTGGCTTAGGGCTACAGTTACGGTCAATTGTATCAGTCGCTTACACAGTGCGTGCCAACCATTTTCTCGGGTATGTGGCAATCAACCCTCAGAGCGTTTCGTCAGTGACCGAGCGGTTATTCCGAGAAGTAGGCACTGAACATCTTTGAATCCGATGTGGAGTTAATCGAGGTTGCCCGATATAGGCCTGTGTAGAGTCCGTAACACTGCCGTTTATAGGACTTATATAGGCTTAAACTTTCTATCGGAGGTTTGGGCGCTGTAACTCCCCCTCCGGTGCAAGTCCGCCTCACAAGCGGTTCTTGGTAGGATGCAGCTCACCCTTCATGCGGCTCACCCCCCACCTCACGGCGCTTCGCGCTTGGTGCAAGCAATGTCTGCCTGGTCAGTGAAAGCCCGACATTCTCCGTCCCGGCATTGTAGGGATGCGAGGGTCTATGGTCATGCGACTACGGCCATGCATGAGATCGAGTACATCTCTCCTATCGAGTGCACCCCCCCCCCCTCCCCCCCCACAGCACAAACGACTACGACCGTGCATGACAAAGGGTACGCCCCCCACCCCCGCTATCGGACACTGCTGAATCTCTGTTCGCTTGACGCCGAGGTGTGTGTGCGTGCGCCCTGCCTTTCAGGCGGAGGCGGGCGCTCCCGATGTCCTTGCCCGGGTCCGCAGCGTCTGCGCTAGCTTCGGGGGTGCGAGCGCGTCTACGATGGCCCCGGCGACTTGCCTCGCTCTCGAGATCCTCTTTACGCTCGAAAGGTTTGTAGCAGGGCGGAGACGTTTGTCCCTAGGGTGGGGGTATTGGCACTTTTTCCGCCGGGATGTTTATGCGTGACGGGGCTCCTCCACCTAGGCACGACCTAGCTACCAGGTATCATTTACCCATCATACAACACAAAACCATACCTTCCAGTATATTTTCTAAGAATATTCGGTCGCGACTATTATTTTCCCCCGTTACCTTGTCGCTGGTATCCCATTCGCGATTTTTTTTCTAAGGCCCTCGATGTTTCCCTTCCAGGTAGAGCTGCGAGTTGGCACGACTTAAGTCACCAACTAGATATTAGTGGGATTAATAGCTAGCTAGTAGTTTCATGGAGGTGCCGACTATCCGATTTACTGGGTTTCCACACTTGTAGGAAGGGATGTTGGATGCGTGGGAGAAGTGCATTTTTGGGTACCCCCCCCCCCCCCCCCCCAGTCGGGGAGGGCTGATTAGGCTCGCTTTTTTTCGCCTGACTTGAGTCGGCCGCAAGTCGTCTGGCCATCAGCTGGCTTCGCGAGCCGACTTACCGACTAAGTCAGGCAGTCTGCCGACGGCACCTACCGATTAGTTATCGATGGTTGATGCATGATGTCAAAAGATGCGAGGGCTGAAGGAATGATGTCAATGTGATGGTTCTCATCCTGCCGACTCACACGTCTACTTGTAGGAAAATGATTCGTTCCACGAGCGGGATAATTCATCTGCACATACAGAATCTTCAGATAGATCATGATCTGTCTAAATCATCCGGACCCTAAGCTGCCGTTGTGAGATGTTGTGCAGTACGGACGCGTGCTCAAATATATAGGGGTATACCACTTTTTCGGCCCATCTATTTCTGTTCGAAGGCGCCCCTCTACTCCTCCACTGCGGAGCTACAGTACCTGCCCGGCGACGTTGGAATCCTCCGTTCGTTTTGTTTCTCCCCAAGTGTTGTTCTCGTCGTACAGACCATCTATAGATATTTGATTCCTACAGTTCAGGATCTAGATCTTTCAAGGAGATATATGGTCTGCATGATCTACTTCATGTTGCCGCGTGGCAACCGGGCCATCTAAATGATCTGACACACACTTCCTGCATAGGAATTTTGATCTAAAGGTAACCCCCCCCCCCCCCCCCCCCCACCCCTCTCTTGCTCCATGTCAAAGGGGATGCGTGATCAATGGTCAAATGACTAAGGCAAGCAACAAATGAGTACGCCCCCCCCCCCCCCCTCCCCCCCCCTCCCCCTCCCCACCCCTCGAGCTGTGGGTCGGCACGACTTGAGTCACCAGCTAGTTACTGGTCGGACTAATGTATAGTTGTTTCCTGGAGATGCCGACCGTCCGACTTAGTTGGTTTGCGTGCTTGCAGGAAAGGTTGTTGAATGCGGGATATATACTTTTCTTTTTTGGGCAGAGCCCCCTATAGGCCGGGCAGGGTTGATTTCGCTCGCCTGACTTAAGTCGGCTTCAGTAGTCGGCAGGCTGGCTTAAGTCGGCTACAGTAGTCGGCAGGCCATCGGCTGGCTTCGGCGGCCGACTTGCCGACTAGTGTGAGGTAGTCGCCAAAACTTTGAACCTATGGGTTTTTTTATTGGCCGTGAAATCCTCCCCCCCTCTATATTATCGTACCCCCTATATGTTGTATATATGTTGGGTTGGCGTCGGTTGGCGACGACACTGTAAAACATGCCGCTCACTCCGTGAGCTAGACAACCAGGGTACCGTTTTTTTACTTTTTATTTTGTCGGTCGGTCACAGATGGGGATCGAATTTTAGATCATGCGTACGGGGTGGAGAGCCTTTATTCCGCACAAGGGGAGTGATTGTATCGCGTACCAGGTAGTGTTTGTGAGTGAGCGAACCACCTGGCAGTTTCATAGTACCCCCATTGCTGTCTCTGGAAGTGGCCACACCGGAAAATATATATCATCATTTAAGCTGTCATCCATATATATCCAAGCCCGCCTCACAAGCGGTTCTTAGTAGGATGCAGCTCACCCTTCCTGCGACTCGCCGAGCACCTCACGGCGCCTCGCGCTCGGTGCAAGTAATGCCTGCCTGGTCGGTGAAAACCCGACATGCTCCGTCCCGGCATTGTAGGGATGCGAGGGTCTACGGTCATACGACTACGGTCATGCATGACATCGAGTGCACCACACCCTTCCCCCCCCCGCTACCGTGGAATCTTTATTTCGATTCTGTTTTGGTTTTCAACCTCAAGATCAGAAACCTTTATTCCGGCATCCCGTAAAACCTACCAGGGTATATATATATATCCCTCTCGCCCACTACTTTTTTTGTACTACAAAATGACCCAGGCTCTTATGTACCTTCCCCTTATGCCTTTCGTAAAAATCGTGCGAGCGATAGATAAAAATCGAAATCATGGCGGCTCGTTCAAACCTCTCGCCTATTTTTTGTTTTTGTTTTATCGTTGTGCTCGGCCGCGTGCGCAGAGACGTCAGTGATCCATACCTCGGCCTCCTCTGGGACGCTTCGCGGTCCGCCGCATCTCTGCCACACCCGCTCCTTATGGGTCCAAGGCACTTGGATCATCTTCAGGTTTGTGCTGGGGGTGTGCTCATGTTGTGCATGGCCGCAGTCGTACAACCGTAGACGCTCGCATCCCTATAATGCCTGGGCGGAGGGAGCACGTCGGGTTTTCACCCACACCCCTATTACGGGGGGCCATAGTTAATAGGACCTATGGTATACATAAAAACCTACATACTTCTCCATTATTACTAACAATATTTGGTCCTATTAACTATGGTCCCCCGTAATAGGCAGACATTGATCGTTTGCTCCCAAAAAGCGCGAATCGAAACGTGAGGTATGCTTTTTTGCGAGTCATGGGTGAGTGACTGCAATCTACTATTAATAGTAAGAACCGCTTGGACAGGGGGGCGGGAGGGCAAGCGCTAGACTAGGGGGCGTCCGATAGGAAAACTGGCGCAGTGAGCCGTCCGATCGGCAACTAGCGCTGTTAGTCGGCCGACGTGCCTGTGAGTCGCCGATTAGGTGTTAGTGGGCTACAGTAGCCGCCGTCCCTGGTGGTTTGGTAGGTGGCCCGCGTGCCTATCAAGATCAATTTCGTGGGTTCAAGTCTCACCGAGTGCATGCTCGTAGGGGCTTTTCCTTGCATGAAAGGAATTGATTAGCGGAAAGCGCGAGAACGTGAGTTAGCTACATTCTATGAAAACCGACGAGCAGTGGGAATGCTGAACCCTATGCGCGACAAAAATTAAAGGCACGTACCGGGGGGGGAGAAAGAAGGGTAGACACCTGTGACCACGGCTTGTCCAGGACAAGACCGCTGAGGGCAAATAAAACCTCCTACGAGTTAAGCTGGAAAGTAAAAGTGATGATTAAAAAAGGAAAAAAAGTAGGTATTCTATTACGGGGGACCATAGTTAATACCAGGTAGGACCTATGGTGTACAGTATATTTAACCATTTTTGCTAACAATATTTGATCCTATTAACTATGCCCCCCCCCCCCCCCCCAAATAGTAAGTATTCCTTTATATAGAGCCGGCTAGTGCCTGTGGAATCGCTCGAGTGTGGCAGGGCACCGAGTAGTGGCGGTGGCCCCCACTAGACATAGTTAATAGCACCAACTATTTGTTATTTAATACCAGGTAGTAAAAATGGTTAAATATATACCTGGCAGGTTTTTATGTATACCGTAGGGCCTGTTATCTATGGCCCCCCCGTAGTAGCTACGCCCGATAATTCGCGGGAGTTCTGCATCTTTTGTACCAGACTTTAGGCACGTTTTGAGGCTCGACGCTTGGGTTTTCTTGGTGCAAGCTAAGCCGGGCAGTTGGGTTGCTTTTGGCCATCCGGCTATTAATAATATCTAGCCGTAAAAATGTTCGGCCAAGTTCACAGCTCTGGTAGTATCTCGGCTGCGAGTTGGGTGACTATACCTCGCCGACTAATTACTCGTTGGGTGGAGAAGTAAGCCAACTACCAGGTATGTAGTAGGTGGGTGGCGAAAGGTAAGCCGACTGATTAATTGATGGGCGGCGAAGTAAGCCGACTAAGCATTGGTTGGGTGCCGTAAGTCGGCTAATTACTTGTTGGGTGCAAAACTAAGCCGACTTATTGTTAGTTGGGTGTCAAACTAAACCGACTAATCATTGAGTTGGCGAAGTAAGTTGGGTGCCGTAGTAAGCCGACTAATTGTTTGTTGGGTGGCGAAGTAAGCCAACTAAGCATCGGAGTGAGCTGACTAAGTATTATTACGGGGGACCATAGTTAATAGGACCAAATATTGTTAGTAATTTTTTTCAAATATATAGGTTTTCATGTGTACCATAAGTCCTGTTATCTATGGTCCCCCGTAATAGTTGGGTGGCGAGGTAAACCGACTAAGTACCGGCCAATCAAACTGATTATGTGGGTGAATAAGTAGACCGAGTGTGTAAGTTGGGCGGCGAAGTAAGCCGACTCAGTATTTGTTAGGCGGCGCATTAACCCCTTTAGTAGTGCAGTCCCGTTTTGTGGACAAACGACTTGAAATTTGAGTAGTTTGTTCCCAAAAGCGGACTGCGGTTCTGAAAGGGTTAAGCCAACCACGCAGTAGTTACGTGGCGAAAGGTGTGCCGGCTAGTCGTTGTTGTGGACTTGGTAAGGGCAGGATCATACCCTGCATTTTGCTGTAACCATTTGATGGAAAGCCTTATTTTCTTTTGTGGATTCGGATATACGGCGGGACCAGGGTGCCAGCTGGGTCCTGCCGGTGGCTAATTATATAGACGAAGGTTTAGACTGGAAGGGCGAGGGCAGGTCCAGCTGATATCAGGTAGGCCCGGGCGGCATCTGGGCGCCCTTCCCTTAGCGGCGGAACAGAGTGGATACGTTGTTGTTGTTGTTGTTGTTGTTGTTGTCTTCACATTCAGTCGTCCTTTCTACCCAGCTTCGTCAGCACACCCAGTGTCCGTCCTGATTCCTTTTCCTAGAGAGATACTGATTCTGTGGCCACAGACTGTGAGACAGAGGAAGACCAAAAAAATAAATTATACCTGGTATATAGACTAGATAGATCATATAGATTAGATATATCATGGATCTACTACAGTAGTAGGTCATCTACTGCAGTTCCCCATCTGCGGTGGTGAGAGGTTGTGCAGGATCAGCATAGCACATATCCAAACCAGCAAGCATGTGCTATCTATATAGGTCATATAGGCAGATTGTACGGCTCCCACCCGGCGACATGGGCTGGATCATTTTTGTTTCTCATCGCCTTGACTTTCCAGCTGAACTCGTAGGATACTTTACCCTCAGCGGTCCTCTTCTGGACATGCCGTGGTCACAGGTGGGTGTCTTCCCTTCTCCCCCTCCCCCGGTACGTGACTTCATATTTATCGCGCATAGGGTTCAGCGTTTCCACTGCTCGTCCATTTCCATCGAATGGATCATACAAAACCGGGAGTAGATCTGCTTTATATCCCTTTTAGGACCGCAGTCCCGTTTTGGGGACAAAACACTTGGAATTAGACCGGTTTGCCCCCTAATCGGGACTGCTGTACTAAAGGAGTTCGAATATCTTGATTCGTGGAAGTGACAATCGGCGATCTACCCGAGGTGTGATATATATCAGCCCTTTTCGTACTGCAGTCCCGTTGCGGAAATACACCACTCAAATTCTGAGTAGTTCATCCCCAAAATGGGACTGCGGTCCTGCAAGGGTTACCATTAGAAGAAAAATGCACTTGAGTGAAGATATGAAATAGATGGCATACGTTCGCCATCTCAACCATTATCCTTTCCACTTCGAGTTCAGCCAACTCAAAGCCGTACCACAGTAATTTTACCCGCCCCCCAATGGCCGCTGTTGTCCAGATGCGACAGAGCCCGCCTCAGAAGCTATTCTCAGTAGGATTAAGCTCGCCCTTCACGCGACTGGCCGTACGCCTCACGGCGCTTAGCGCGCTTGGTGCAAGCAATCAATGTCTGCCTGATCGGCGAAAGCCCGACGTGCTCCGCCCTGAGATTGCGGGCATGCGAGGGTGCATGGTCACACGGCTACGGCCATGCATGAGATGAGTACCCCCCCCCCCCCGGCTCCCGTCACGGACCTTCTCCGCAACTCCGTTCCTGGGATTATTCGATTGCAAGTGGTGCGCGATGGTATACAACGGCTCGCTACATAGCACCGCTCCCTTGCGTACTTGTACCCGCACCTATTGTACTGTGTACCTGGTACATTTTTTGGTTTGTCCCCACCGAGGCGTTTTTTTTGTCATTAGCCTGTCGTGCGACCGCGACCTACAGCAGATGTCGGGGGGGGGGAATGAGCTCAATGTGAGAACGCCATCTAAATCGGCATCATCATCATCATCATCATCATCCCCGTCATCACTATCCCCACCGGCCGCTCCTTCGCGTGTTGAAACGGTCTTCAGGCTAGCCCGCTGAGGGAGTCCATCACGACGGCTGTCGGGGCTTACAGCGCTCTCCACAAAAGCATCTTGGGCCTGGGGGATGACGTGTCGCCGTCGCCAGGACGGTACCATGACGGTGGGTTAGATGGAGGGGGCCGCCGTTTCATACGGGACGCTTGCTACGCTACGAAAGCGGCAGCCCCATACATGGCGTCGATTTCGTGCGGGGTGAAGCGATCGAGTTTTTCTTTTTAGGAGCGCTCGATTTTCGAGAACGGGGAAGGTTTGCCGAACAAAAAAACACAAGGACCTTTGGTGGGGGAAATATCTGGCTTTGAGAGGGCCTTCCGAGGATACTGCATTGTTCGACTTTAGTAGCACCATTTTACCGTTGCCGAGAAAAAAATAAGGGCGCTTAAAAAATTGTCGCTTTCACCCCTGTGCGAACGATTTTTTATTTTATTTTTGTCGGCCAAAACATGAGCTTTTTCGTTTTATTGACAAGCAAAGAGTCCCAACCCGCAGGCCTGTTTTTTCAATGAGGTCGTTCTGTTTTCGGCCTACATGAGCAAAAAAGAGCCTCTTCACACCGGAGTGCGTCAGCAGGCTTCCATTTTTTTATATGTGTTTTGCAGCACTCGTGGTTATGCCATCACGGGGGACCATAGTAAATAGAATCAAATATTGTGAGTGAAACTAGGTATGTATATAGGTTTTTGTGTTACCATAGGTCTTATTTACTATGTTCCCCCGTCATAGATCCACCAGATTATACGGGCAACATCCGGCAACATGAGCTTGAAATATCTAGATCACGATATGTAGATGATCTGTCGGAGGTATGAAAAAATGGAACCCTATCTTGCGGTGGTATGACCCCCCCCCCCCCCCCCCTTCAGCGAATGCCTCTCTGCGGAAATATAACAACCGTTTGTACTATAGTAGTTATTTTTTCCATCCGGAGCGATACATCGGATCGTGGCGACCCCCCCCCCCCACCCCCGACTACGATGTACTGAGATTTGGCGTCTCGTTCCGAAGATTTGGGGTTTCATGTTTTTGTGGAACAGAAAAAAAGGAACATCTCTTGCACGCGCGAAAACCTCGAGTCTTCGGCGTTTTGTTGTTTCCTTCGCCTTCCCCCGTTATTGGCGGCTGCTCTCTAAAACTCGTCACCCCAGCTGTGTACCTTCGCATGACTCTATACCCTATCCCCTCCATTCAGCGCTGGCATCCGTAGGCAAGAAGGTCCGCCTCACGCGCGGTGGTCGTTAGGACGCAGGTCACCCTTCATGCGACTCGCTGAACACACCACGGCGTTCCATGGTTGGTGCAAGCAATGCCTGCCTGGTCGGGGAAACCCGACGTGCCCCGCCCCGGCATATTGAAAGGATGCGAGGGGCTATGGTTACACACACATCTAAAGCCATGCACGACACGAGTATACGCCCTTCCCCCGTTTCCCTTCCCCAGCCTCATTCCCTCGGCGCCTCCCTACCGCCCCACCCCCCACTTCCGAGACACCCCATGGTTGTAGTTGTAGTTTGTTTGCTCCATATGATCTGACCGGTTGAGCCTGTCAAGTGATCAGCTACCGGTTAGGCTGCACAAGTGAGATACTGCCAGCTATTCGGAAGTACAATGTCTTCTAGGGCTATATGGCGCACGTGGATGTTGGTCGGGTTGGCGCGAACAAACTTCTTCGAAGGTTCATATTCCGGGTGAGATATTGGGTGATATATTAAGTGAGATATTTGCGCCACATATGAGGAGCTAATGAATTCAGGCACCGCCCGTAAAAGGCACTGCTCTTCTCCCAACTCTTCCACCTTCCCCCGTCCCCTGAAAGGCATTATTCTTCCCCGAACTCTTCCACCTGCCCCCCCCCCCCCCCCCCCCCCCCCCCCCCCCCCTCAAAGGCGTTGCTTTTCCCCCAACTTTTCCACCCCCACCCCCCCCCTCTCTCCCCACCATACCATTCCGCGTGTTTCTTTCCTTCCTCCCGACCATCATCCCCGACCACCCCGGCTTTATCAGCAGCAGCAGCAGCAACACCCTCGGCCTCATCAACCCGAGACTTCTTGTGGGCCTTAGGGGTAGTCTTGTCCAGAGGCGTGTCTGAAGACGACGCAGGCGGGGCGGGCCTCGTTCCGTACTTGGAATTTGCCAACCACGGTAACATTCCGGGGGGCGGCCCCGAGGGCGGGGGCGCGGGTGCTGGTGGGATTGGAGACGGCGGCGGGGGCGGGCCCGCAGTGGCGTCCTGCGTAAGGGGGTTCGATAAGACCACGGGGAGCCACTACCTGCGCGCGCTGCGGGATATCGGGCCTGGTACGTTGCGGCGTTGTTTACATATACACATACATATCATATATCTAATATATATATATTGTATATAATATATATATAATACCGGTATGTTTATCTGCGGCGTGGGCCTTGCCAGCTCGTCAACGCGGTTCCCCAGCCATTCGCAGGCGTGTCTCCCCCCAAGTCGGGGATCTCGTGAATATGGGATACGATGCAAGCACGTCTGTGATACGTCTGACCAGCGGGTGGGATCGTTCGTGGGCTCGCGCGTACCTGGTATGTGCCTTGCGTGTTGGAACTCGATTTTGTTTTCGCGAGGTGTGGATCCTAAGAAATGTAGCACTGCAGCAGTGGTGCCTTTAAGGTCCCGGTTGAGCTTTAGTGCCGGCTGCCCGCGGTAGTGTCTGTGGAGTCTCGTGATATTGATGGGCTTGACCCAGTGCCGCAGCGTGCGGAGTATTTCCCATTGCCGCTATAGTGCAGGGTCTGCTGGCGGGCCATGGCGGCACTATATGGAACCGACCCTGCTCTGGGAACCCCGCTTGCCGTCTATACCGCAGCTTCGCCGTTGCTCCGTTGGTCCGGTCCGTGCGTATGATATGTCGTCTCTCTAATAACAGTATGTATGTAGCGATTTGATCTGTCCGTCGTGTGAGAAGTCCCGTTCGCTTGCCTTCGCGTCGTCGCGCGTCCCGTTTGCCCGCCCTTACGCATGCCCCCTTGAGAGTACCTGGCCGCGACGGTGGTATTTTAAGACGTGGCCCAGCTTTGACAAAACATGGTGGCATATATATAGTCCACACTATCTCCTCATTACATCTTCGTTCCCAAACACTTCCCAATAAATTTCCCAAGAAATTTCGCAAGAAACTTCCCCGAGACATTTCCTCAAGATTTCCCCAGGCGGTCGGGGTTAAGGGTTTGGGTTTTCGAGTCTGGTGGGGATATTGAGCTTCTCGTGTGAGTAGCTCAGTAAAAAAGGCACCACCCCTAAAAGGCATTGGTCTTCGTCGAAGCAGAGGGCCAAACCGTAAAAAGTCCTCGACTTTTCATTGGCTGGTTTTGCTTGTTCGTTTCCTGTGCAGTGCCTGTTGTGCGTTGCTTCGCCTTTGCGACACGTGAGAACAACTAGCCTCTTGATACAGGCCTACCAATAGCAGTCGTCGTGCTATCCGCCCACGATACATGCACTATTATACTCGCGCACGCCCGTGTGCACGTGAAACCTGCGCGACCTATCGAATGGATGGTTTTGTCTCCTCTCCCGCTGTTCTCGGTGCTGCTTTCGGTAGGGAGCCGTGGCCGCTCCGCCGGATCGATATGACTACCATACTTTACTACCTGGTACTTTTTAAACATATTTCTGGTTGTCCGAAACCGCGATTTTTAGTTCATTTCCTCGTTTCCCCCCTCGCGCGCAACGTGTGTTTTACGATGCCTACCTGTGCGTAGCCTACATACCATGCGTCTTTTACGGTGCTCACCTCTAGCGTCTTCTTCGAAACGGCGACGTTCTTTGTTGTTTCCCAGTGCGTGACCTTGCCGTAACCGTCCACATGTTTTTACGATGCCCACCTTATCGGCGGCAGGCGAGGAGTTCCTCATCGACTACGGCTCGGCGAGGAAGTCGACGTACAAGTTCGTCAGGAGCTACGGTTTCGTCAGCGCCCCTCCCAATGCCAGCCCTGGCGGTAGCGCCGGGCAGGACCATCGAGGCAGCAACTCGGACAGCATCCGGATCCATCTGAGCGGGCCGAAGCTTTCACTCCAACCACCCCCCACCTCACCCTCTCCCCCGATCGAGGGGGTAACATCCGCAAAGAGGTCCGAAACGAAGACCTTCGGGGGTATTCCGGGAGCGTCCGAATCCCCAGTCAATCATTCTAGGATGGCCGGTGAGGGCGATGCTAGCGGCCACGCCCGCAGGGGAGGGAGGAGGGGAGGCAGTGATAGTTCCCCAGAGAATGTAACCCAACCAGGCCCTGCTGCAAGTTCAGAAGGTAGTGATACTGGAGGAACGGCTATTCCCAGGTTTTCGGTGGAGCTCAAGCTTGGAGAGGCGAGGAACGCCCTCGAGTCCTTGGTCTCCTTAGGTGGCGGGGTTGGCTCCGCAGGAACATTCTCAGCGACGGCCGGAGCAATGGTTGGCTCTTTATCTGCAGAAAAGGACCCGGCGGGGGTTGCCGACGACGCGGCCGAGTCTGCCGCGGCGGGAATCGCGGCATCAGCGGCATCAGCAGGAGGAGCGAAAGTAGCAGTGTCAACTGCAGCAGCAGCAGCAGCAGCTACACCATCATCAGCAACAACACCACAAGAAACGGCACGAAGAGCAACAATAGCGGCAGCGGCAGCAGATGCAGCAGAGATGTGCGCCGCTCTCGATGAACGCTTGCGTCGTTATTCGACGACCCTTGAGCAAGACCTGGAAGTTCTCCGGAGATTTTCTTTCGAGGAGGAGCAGGAGCAGGCGCAGGAGCAAGAGCGGGAAGAGGCGGCGTCGCCCAGAGCGGTGACGAATGAGTGGGTGAAGACGTGCGTCAGCGTAAGGGCGGCTGAAAAAGTTGCCTTGAGGCGTGCTCTACACGAGATCAGTTCCAGCATTCTATAGGAGAATATGATCAGTTCCAGCATTCTATATTCGATTCTATAGTGAGAATAGGAGCTGTGTCAAGCCACTTTTTGTTGTGTGTGCAGACCAAGGCTACTCGGACTGCAGGGGGAGCACGTTTTTTGTTGCGTTTTTTTTTTGTTTGCCTGCTCGGGTTCTTTGCAAGACGAACGCTTTTACATCTGGGACATATCATGATCTATCTATCTACTGTAGATGATCTAGTTCCTCGCCTGCCGTTGTGAGAGGTTGTTCAGGATCTGTAGAGTGCAAGCTAACACCCAAGGGAAACGTGCGCTATGATAAATCACCCAGAATACACGGCTCCCACCGGCCAACACAAGGTAGATACTCCCAGCCAGGAATCTATTCGCCCTGATGGACATGGATGATGTAAGTAGACCCCTTTATGGAAGCCAGGGTGGGAGATATCGTAGATCTCATAACACGCACGCGCGAAGGACACGTCACCGGTCAAGCAATATCAAATATCGGGTCACGAGCGGTCTCACGTCATTGACGGTGTAGACCCGTCCTCGGGAAGATAGCTATCGGGAGATACGTAATCCGCCGCAGACTCTGGACGGCCAAAGGTCCCCGACGGAGTCAGTCTAGCAACTAGCATCTCCTTGCTAGAGTATCAACGAAGAATTCTGCTCGGCTTACGTCGACCGTAGCGACGGCTACAAGGGACCCTCGCTACGCGACCTCATCACGGCGACTTATCCGCGACTTCTATTATACACTGGGACATCTCCGCGACGACCTCGGTACGAACGACGAGCGCAGGTACTACATTTACATTGGTGACCACCGTGGGGTTCGAACCCACGAGTCACCTGACCTTTTCTATATGTCCGATGCGTCTAAGGGTTACAGAGTTTTTTTCGTTTTTTTTTGTGATAGGATGCACCGCCATGGGGTTTGTTTTGTTCGGTTGCGTTGCCCACTGAGCAAAACCAGTAACTATTCCACCCTTTTCAGGACTTCAGTCCCGTTTTGGAGACAAACCACTCGAATTCTTTACCCGGTATAAATTGCTTTTTCCCCAAAAACTGTGCTGCAGGCCTATAATAAGAGGGTTGCCCCGCCTTCAGGACTCTGCATTCCCGTCGTTAGGACAAGCCACTTGGAACTACAGAGATGGACTCATATTTCGGTTTCTGCAGAGCAGTGCGGTCGGTAACAAAGCGGCTCTTGAAAGTCCACTTTTAGGCGAGGCATGGGAGGGCGCCTCTCGCCCTGTTGGCCTACGGGTACATCGGACGCATGCCATGTCAGGGGTGGCCTATAGTATTTATCTTGTAAATCTGAGTTTCCTCCCATGCGGGCCTAGCTCTATTCCCCACCCCCAAACCTGACCTTAACCCCTTTAGTAGTGCAGTCCTGTTTTGGGGACAAACTACTTGACATTTGACTGGTTTGTCCCCGAAACGGGGCTGCCGTTCTAAAAGAGTTAAGCCCTTCAGAACTGCTCTTGCATTGTGGGGACGAAACACGTTTAGGTGCGTGCACAGTGTAGCCCTGAAAGGGCCAAAAGGAACATTACTGTGCAAACCCGACGGGCCATCCCATGGTCTTGCACCAGGTGGTAGGAGGTGTCGTAAAACACAAATCGATGGTTTTCCAGTGAGAAGGCATGCCTTATCGGCTAGTTCCTCAAGTGCCCTTAACTAGCCCCATTATTGTTTTTTTTAGGGCCGCAGTCCCGTTTTGGGGGCGAATTGCGTAGAGTTTGACCGGTTTGTCCCGAAAACGGGACTGCAGTCCTAACGCCTCGCCAGCCCATCGTAAATGGCACGCGTAACGCGGCAGTGAGAATGGGAGTACCCTCCCGACCTCACGTAAGCCGGGTTTGCTACGGTTGTGCTGGTACTCTTCACGCTATCTCATCGCCAAGATCAGGTCCGCGGTCGGATGGAGGACAGGCAGGCTCCAGTAATTCCTTGAGCAAGGAGTCAAACAAAGTTGATGAGAGTCAGTTTGGAGGTCTTAGGTCCGGGTGGGCTCAGGTCGGTATGGGACCAGGGTGCGCTGGTAATGGAGCAGGGTGGAGGTGTGCAGAGTACAGTTTCTACAATCAGTGCGCATGTAGGGTCCGTCATGCCTCTCGGGGTTTGAACGAGAGCATGCTGGTCTCGAGGGTGACTGATGGTTGAACATCGGGTTGGCCGAACAGAGTTTTACCTCAGGCTGGAGGCGATATCGAGCCACTTTCGCGTGTGCTTTACGGCGTGCACACAAGCGAGTAATAGCGGAAGGTTTTGCACCTATATAGCCGTCTCGGGGGTTTCGACAAGAGCATGACGGCTCCGAGGGCTGAACAGAGTTTTATCCCAGATTTGGAGGAGATATTGGAAGCATGTTTTTGTTGTTTGAACCCTTTAAAACTGCACCCAGATTAAGGGAGAAAAGCGGGTTGGAATAAGTGTGGGGAGCATTTTTCCTGGGTAAAAGGGTTCACGAGGCGAACACAACCAAGTAGCGGTAAATATTCACACCTAGGCGTCTCGGGGTTGGCGTTTGGGGCAAGAGCGTGGGGCACAACGTTGAACACCGGGTTTAACGGCTCAAGCTCTGTGCAGTACTGGTCGGCACAAAACTGTGTGCAGGGTGGGTCTCATCAATTTCAACCTCGCACGTCGGCCCAGACCAACCCGCCCTGACCCTAAGCCAAACCCTAAGCCAAACCCCAACCCTGACCCTAACCCTAACCCCAATCCTTCGGGGGGCTCGAGGTCGGCAGGGACAATCACGCGGCTCCGTCGCGTGTTTTGGCAGCGTTTTTCCCAAAAATATCCGGGTGGCGAAAAGGCCGGCCTTGTTCGATAAGGTCCACATCCTCCACAAAAGTTTTAAGCCGACCAGTCTTACACATAGGGCGAGTCGGATTCATAAGGTTTTCTTCAAGAGATGGAGGCCCATCGAGGAGCTTTCATTTTTGATGTTGACCCAGTGCTACGGCAGGGGAAGGGTCTATTGTTCCTGGCACTCTTGACTTGATTATGGTATAAGAGCTTGATACCCCACCCAAACACTGAGTTTTTGAGATAAAAAATGAAAATACAACTCGCCCTACGCATACACGTCCAGCGAACGATTCCTAAGAGTTTACTCTCAGGTTTTCCGTCGAGGCCAAATCCCGAGCCATTGAAAAATCTTGACCGCGATTTGTGAAGACGATTTTCGGTATTTCTTCCCCGATTTCTTTTTACCCTGATGATCGCGATTCTTGACCGGTTTTCGACCCCGATTTTCACAAAACTTGAAGGACAATTCTTGACACCGAATACCTGGTACATAGTACCGCGTCCAGGATGTGTATGGCGACAGTAGTGACATTGCACCTCGTGTGGATGTGATGCACGAGTCCGGGTGTGATACCGCACACATCAGCTTCCACCGGCGGCTTCTGATACATAGGTGGCTATTTGGATAGATCGCGGGATAGTGTAGCGAAACCACATCCTTCGCACGTTGCGGCCCGCGACGGGATACACGTATACCGCAACGCTTGTGCAACGCACCTAAATGTACCTGGATAGTGAAACGTCCTGTTGCGAACTTTGCGTAGCGCCTGATGTTGTCAGCTTTTGTGGATGGACGTTCCCGACCAACGTTTGAGTATATGTTTTTTCCGACAAATAAAACATATTTGCAAATATAACTATATTGAAATATATCTACGACCTTGCCATCTGCCTACAATGTCTGCATCGAAAAAGTGGAGAGTTTGTGTCGATCGCAATTTTTGACCAAAATACACCTATGTGCAGTGCGCATATTAGAGGGCACTACAAGTAAGGGATAGCCAAGCTCAAGGGCCGTGATGATAAACATGGTCCCAGCGATGAAGGCCCCAATACGTCCCAGATGTTGCTATGAATCTGCATATACGGCCATTCAGGGTGGGCTAGTGTTATGGTATCGCCCTCTCCCCTACTGCGGCATTATGTTTTTTAGCAAGCATCACCAGACGATATCGCCTGCTTTCCAGATGAGTGTCTCGCCCCTTAGGTCAGAAGGCATTTGGCGAGTCAAGCAGCAACTGATACAAAGCCTACCTGATACAAGTTCTAACATCGCCAAGGGCCTTGTGTGAATGACCAGAGCACAACCAAAGGCATCATCCACTAGCGGTAATCGGTCCCTAGGTCCACACGGCCTTACAAGGAACATAAGCTCGGCATACCACTGAATCTCGAAATGAGGACCCTGTTGCGCACAAACAAGCCAAGCGAGCAGTTTGGCATGTTTGACCCTAATGTGGTACCAACCACTTCGTGAGTTGGCGCCTCGATAGTGAGTGGAAACAAGCACAGCAAGGTCACCAACACATGCACCTCTACACCTCGGGAACCGAGGTATCAGTCAACGAATACGAGCTCGGTACAAGCTGTGACTATGAATTAAATTATTGCGGAGAGAGGCTACATGATGGTGTTATGATGCAGGACGCGCGAACGGAAAGATAATTATTATTACTAATATTGTTAGGCTTGCCTTCCGACACTATGGCGTAGATGCTGTCCCCATATAAACCGAGTACCCTTCCGAAATCAGCAGCATCTCTCATACGCTTCTCTGCCAGCCGTTTTCCATTTTCAATTCAACAAATCATTTCATTTTGGCTACCGGTATAGTATATCCTATTCATCATCAACGTTCCATCCCCAAGTCATTGGCCCCATTCCTCCGGCTTCTTCCTCCTTTCCTATGCTGCCCGGACCAGAAGCTCGTATCATGGTGTCCAATCCGAGAATCGAAGTCGGGTTTTCGACCGGACGAAATGCTTTGTCAGGAACGCTCGCGTACAGTAGGTACAGTAGTACCCTGGAGAGGGTTGAGTTCGTACGCCCTGGAGTGCGATCGTTTTTCAGCGATCGATTTTTCCAGAACGGGAAGGTTGCCGATACCGAACAACAACCAGGTGCTTTAGGAAATATCAGGTCTCGAGAAATCCTTCTGACAATACTAAATTTTTAAATTTAGCACCCATGCTGTTGTCAAGAAAAACGAGCAGCGCTGAAAAACGATCGTACCCCTAACGAACTCAACGGCGCTCTTTACGGTAACAACATAACGCATTTTCCACTGGAATCCCAATACGGTTGAGCATCCCTCCTGGGGGTGAGTGAACGCATGGCTCGACCGTGAGTCGAGAGCTGTATGTAACTGATATTCACAAAAAAAACACCACGGTTTCCCTCGGGAGAGCCCTGAAAGGGTGCACGCCTCAGACGGTTCCTACTTGATGACGTAGATGTTTCATGGCAGATCTTTTCCCGATCTTGTACGATCTACCTAGGTGTTGCTGATGTTGACAGGTAGGTGGGGCCCGTGTCAACTGCATAATCTATAACGGGTTTCCTCGGTTGGATCTGTACCATACAGATCCTGCACGATCTCTCACCACGGCAGGTGAGGGCATGGATGATCTACAGTAGACAGATATAATATCAGATAGATCATCATATTAATATATCTACATTTTCCGAGGTGTGAAAGGGTATTATAGCCCACATTCTTAGAGATCGCCGCAGTCCCAAAAAGGTTTACTTGAGGCCGTTTTCCCACTAAAAAAGTATGCTTCCAAAGGTTTTTGCGCTGCGACGCGCATCGCTCAGGTAATAGTGTTTTTAACACAGCGAAACCGATTACCTCACTCAATGAAAAAGGTTCCAATGCGGTTGCACTGGTGCGTGTGCTCGTGCCGCAGTGGTGCGCTGCGGCTGGTGGCACTACTACCTTTCTAACCGAAAGGTTGTTCCCGTGCCCCCGGGGTCGTCCCTGGTGTGTTGTGTGCCCGAGGTCTCTGCCGGCTGGCAGTACCTGTCGCCTGTTCAGGTCCAGTTGGCGGAACATCTGTCGTTAGCACTATTTCGGGGGACCATATTAAATAGGACCTACCAGGTATGGTACACACAAAAACCTACCAGGTATGCATATATTTCGCTATTTTCACTATTATTATTAATAACAATATTTGGTCCTATTTACCATGGCCCCCCGTAATACTGTATACGACGAGGCTGAGAACGACAGCAACACATCCATGACAGTACAGCAACCGCCAATGTAGCTTCATGCAGTTGGGAGCTTGACCGCTGCCGCCGTATATCTGTCACGTTTGGCATTCCCACTCTTCTAGTAATGGTAGGCTGTGAAAGAGTCTGGTGCGTCACTACCAACAACACGAAGCATAAAAAATGTTTCTACAGCAGTAGCATGTCGAATGTCCCTTACGAACCACTGCGAATATTCCCTATCCCCGCCTAGTACGACCACGAGTAGTACCGATAGCCAGCACGCAGACATTCAGACTGAGTCAAACCCCACCTGCTGGGGTGCCGTCTGTGCCGGTGCCGACCGGTCTCTCTCGACACTCTCACCAACTCGAACTGCGACATCGCAAAATAGAAGACAAGCGAGCTGAGAGCAGCGCTCGAATACATTTCATCGAGGGCAATAATAGCACTAAAAGTGGATTGCCAATATTTTATGAATACGTTCCCATGATATAAACTTAGCGTTACGGTTGCCGGTCTTTCAAGGACTTTCAAGGCAATATCATAACAACTTTGACCTTCGTTCCTGAGGACGAACGCGGGCATGGCTCTCAATCTTGAACCGATGTTGACATCCCCATCTACAAAATAAAATGATGTCTCCCCGGTTTCCCCGTAAATAAAGTCTCCTTTTTTAAGGCGCATTCTTATCGGAGAGCGTTTTTTCCAAAATTTCCAAAATTTGGAAATAATTGGAGATAATAAGTACCAGGTATCAATATAGGGAGGCGATCTGTCACTATTCGTGAAAAGCCTGACCCCATTCACTGAGGATTGGGGATGGACGAGTGCATGGCTCAACCCACAATAGGCCCGATGCCGACGCTGTACGCACGCAAGCGTCACCTTTAAAGTCCCGATAGAGTTTGAAACCCATTTTACCGCGGACGAACACATGGCTAAAGCTTGGGAGTCAAGCTGCAATTGCCATTTATTTGCAAGAAAAAAGAAAACTCTCCTACATATTGGGTCATTCTGTGGGGTGATTCTTATCGGAGGGCTTTTTTTTCCAATTTTTCGACATTTTTTTCGCGCAATTTTTCAATCTTCCATATCTTCCTGTTTTTTTTTTCAAAATATTGGAATGTTAACGAACTTGATATTTTTGCTTCTAACAGACAAAACGGAAAAATGGGAACGAAACAAAAAATGGGAACGGACGTTTTTTTTTAGAAAGCAAACCAATTGTGTACAACTCCAAGAAAAAAAAATGACAATCCTGTGGGGCTGTACAGCAGCCTTCGAATGAGCTGTCGCTCAGGCTGGAAGTCCTCGGCATCGCCGCGGTAGCCAACATCTAGAGGAATCACAATAGAGCCAGCGTATATCGCTTTTTGCGCCCACCCGAAGGCACGAGATGGAGCATGACCGTTCTGACGAGCTCCTCTCACAGGGCTGGCCAAGGGGTTTCGCAGGATCATTTGGGTTCTCTGATACACCACATGGTTCTGGAGATACGGCTTGGTTCTCATTTTAGGCTTCGTTCCCATTTTTCAGATTTGTCTCCGTTCCCATTTTTCAGATTTGTCTGTTTCTGGAGAATTTCACGAATAATGAATAGTGACAGAACGCCTCCGTATATCGATATATATCTCCAAAACTATTTTCAAACTTTGGAAATTTTGGAAAAAACTCTCTCCGATAAGAATGAGTTATCGGAGAGCATTTTTCCCAAATTTTCGATATTTTTTCGGGCAATATTTCAATCTTGCAAATTTTCCTGATTTTTTGTTGGAATGTTAACGAACTTGATATTTTTGGTTCTTCTGGAGAATTTCACGAATAGTGACAGAACGCCTCCGTATATTGATACATATCTCCAATTATTTCCGAACTTTGGATATTATTATGGAAAAAACGCTCTCCGATAAGAATGAACAACTAGGGCTGTGAGTGGGCCGGACTTCTCTGGCAGTAATTTCGGGGTAACACAGTAATCAGGAATACACATGTTTCCTAAAAATACTGGAATATACAGCTTTGTGTATATGATGGCTCCTGATTACTACTGTGGTCGCCTGTACTAGTTACTACTTTAGAACAATACCCTTAGTAGATGGGTATCGGAGGAAGCGAACCAACTGAGCTTACAGTAAAGTGGTCAAACACGCGCCAACACATACATACAAAGACGCAGCAACTCCGCTGATGATCGCAAAAGAATGCAGTACCTATGAGCCCAACCAGTCTGAAAACATTATTAGAAGGCGGGTTTTAGTCAGGCGATTCACACCCCACCCACACGAGGTATGTAGCCCACAATCCCGGGGATCCACTCATGGCTCAAACTTTCTCAACCTTTTGCCCTGAACATTCGAGCTACTTTCAAGGTGGCCATGGCCTCGTCCATCTCTGGGAACAACTGGGAACAACAGGTATCATGAGGACGCCAACCTGTATTTCGACGTAGGCGACGGAGAAACTAGGGGTGCTCCAAAGACATCTCGGGGACAAAACTCCCCCACCCAAAAACCGCAATAATACAGAAACACTGTACCGCTCTGACAGGTAAGATAATATCATGTTAAAACGTTCGCATTGTATCCCAAACGTGGGTTATTTTATCGGTCAGAGTGATACATTCAACAACGGACGAGCAACCCCATGCCCATGCTATCTGCACGCTGAAGGCACTTTAGTATCACGCATTGCGGGATGCATGTATAGGACGCATTGGGTTCCAGAGACATTCTTCGCGATGTATGTACCGTATAACAACACGCGAGATAGCACCTCCCCCCCCCCCCCCCCCCACCCCGAATTATAATACACGCCCCCTCTCGGACAAGTTCTCAAGCCGATTATCTCGACAACGTGGAGGGGGTGCAAATCAAGCACCGACCGATGCGTCTACCGAAACATCTCGTCGAGATCTTTCCAGAAAGCCGCCATTTTCGGTGCCTCTGTACGTACGTGTTTTTTGTTTTTTGTTTTTTTTTTTCTGGAAAAAAACGGGTCAGAAATGCATGCACCCCAACAGGGGGTCTGCTATCTTGCGTGTTTCTTTGGGTAGTTTCTCAGTTGAGGAGCCCCGTCCGTCAAGAACGCCTCCATCCACAAGAACCCCCCGCCGCTTCTTTAGGATTCGATCCTGATGCATGCTACTGTAGCGGTTCACCTAATATTTTCCGAGGTTTTTCGCTAGAGGAGCGCTATGGCTTGACCCAAAATCCGGCACTGACAAACACCGAAAGTACAACCCCATCCATGGAAAATGCTGCGGCCCGGGTATAAAGCATGACATTGCACACAAAGTGGTGTTGTTATTCCGGCGACAATGGGATAAGGGGCCCCGTCGGTCGGAAATATGTCGGACCACAAAGTGCCTCACCAAATGTAAGACAATGCGCTATCGTACCGTCCGCTGTCATCCATATATATGCAGATACCTTCTGACGCATGCCACAGCAGAGGTGCACCATTTTTTTTCTGAGGCCCTCCTCGTTTGAGGAGCTCCATACTATTAGTAAGTCACCCGAAAACCGACTTCAACAAAAAATCAAATCGCATCCCGATGGATAAGCCCATGGATCAAGCATACGACAAAGTCATCGTTAGAAACAAGATTGACAGGCCGCGACGAATTTGGGTTAAGGAGCCCCCGTCACTCAGAAAACATTTTAGCGGAAATGTGCTACCTCTATCGTAGAACGCGCCTTCTACGGTAGTGATGCACCCGGCATTTTCGGTACCGCTTAACCCGAAGAAAGCTCGCATGACATTGTGCATCACACGAACATGACTGGGAAAAAAAACTCGATAGAAAAAGTATTCCGAAACCTATTTATATAATCAAAATGTGCTTCCTCTAAATCGTATTACGGGGGGACATAGTAATCACGACCAAAAATACTTAGTACAAACACTGTAAATATATAGGCTTTGGTGCATATGATGGGTCCTGATTACCATGCCCTCTCTTAACATGACCTCCTCTGGCAATTCCGCCTCACGAAGAGGGCGTTCTCGGTAGGATGCGGTACAACCACCCTTCATGACGAGGCTCGCCGCACACCTCACGGCACCTCGCGTTTCGGTGGTGCAGGCGATGTCTGCAGCTTGGTCGACGAAAACCCGACGTGCTCCGTCCCGGCATCGTACGGGTGCGAGGGTCTGTGACCGTACGACTACCGTCATGCAAGCCACCAGTACCCCCGCCGCACCCTTACCGTACCACAGAGGCATGGTATTTTCACGGTGAGTGTTGCGATTCCCCAGCCCTTCTGGGACCCATGCATGTATACAGTATACGGACCAAAACGATTATACAGCTGGTGCTAATACTTCGAAGTGTCACCTACCTGGTATACAGCAGTAGCTACGAGCGCCCAGCAACCGGTAGGATCACGTTGCACCCGTGCCCCATACGACTGACTCCTTCCATCGCTTTGCACCTCGCACGTCAGGTGGTACCATTTCCCGATCACGCCGTGGCCGCCGCTGCAATCATCACTCTACGTAGTGTCAAACGACCCCTCTGAACGACCCATGCATACCGACAAACACTAAAAAAAAAGCGAACAGTGCGGAGTAATCAGGCAGCATCCAGGAAGAGCGCCTAGAAATTCACTCAAGAATCGCTGTGTCGCGCGCCACGCGTGTCTCCCCGCCTCTTGCATCGCAGTGCGGCCACACACACCCTCACCCCCAAGCAGCCCGGGCTGTAATCGTCCTTTGGTTTCGACATGTTTCCCCACATATCCTGCTATAGCGGGGGAACCTGCAGTAGTAATCAGGATCTAATATGCTTGCTAAAAATACTGGAACATGTAGGTTCTTGTGCACATGGCGGGTCTTGATTGCAATGGTGTCCCGTGCGCTAGTAGGTAGGGCTCTGAGCTGCTACAGTAGTTATTGAGTTATTGATCGGCTGGCTCCACCGCTGAGTTTACTTGAAATATTGATAGTCGGCTGGCGCAACTTTGGCTTAATTTTTACACAACAAAACACAACGAAACAAAACGCCAGCGGCCTTCTGCACTGCCATCGACACCGGCACCGCCGTGGATGGCGATGGGTCATGACGCACCATCACGAGCTGCGGTAGATGTCTCCGCTTTCTCTTTCCCGCCGGGGGAGAGAGTGGTCTCACGGGGGAAAGGCGGCACCACGTGCAAGCGAATGAAACCTCCCACAAACGAGGAAACACCGAAACACTCGGACAGTCGGCACCGCCGAAACCACTTGACCATAATGCTTAGCTGGCGACTCTTGATAGTAGTCAAACCCACAGCCTTGCTAGTAGATAGAGCTTAGCCCGTTCGCCATTGCAAGAACGGGCATACAATATAATTACAAGTCGTTCGTCTCCAAAACAAAAGTATGAAACCGCACCCGCTTTCTTGGGGACACACTGCTCGGACTTAGTGGGGGACAATTTGTGCAGCGGAAGAAAAACAAAAAGGATAGTGGGGCAGGGGCGGCTTCTCCTCACAACAGCATTTTATCCGTGTCCTTGGAGATGACAACGTGGCCGTACTCCACCCCTTCCTCGCCCGCAGCCGCGGCCAGCTTGCGCCGCTTTTCTCCCTCCAATCGCTCGAAAACACGCTCGCGGGCGGGCTTCATCTTGTCCCCGACGACGGCCTCCATCCCTTCCTGCGCGTGCATCTGGCAGTACTCCGGTTTCTTGCTGCCCACCGCTCCGAACGTGGGCCGCTTGACGCAGCCGCGCTGTACGCACTTCTTGTTCCCCAGGTGCACCATCCCAGCGCCAGCGTGCTGCGCGCAAAATTCCCTCCTCGTGCCGCCGCGGACGCCGTACTTCGGGTGCTTGCTGCAGCCCTCGAACACGCAAGTCTTGTGGGCCATGTCCACCATACCCTCGGTCGCGTGTTGGCGACAGTTCAGCCGCTTCGTCGTGCCAGCGACGCCATAGGTGGGCTGGTTCGGGCAGTCGGGGATTGCGCACGACCTGTGGGTGACGTTGATGAACCCCGTCGGGGCGTGCTGGGCGCAGTACTCCCTCGCCTTGCTCCCCTTCACGCCGTACGTGGGCAGCTTGGGGCACCCCTCCTGGGCGCAGAGCCTGTGGTGCAGGTCCACCATGCCTTCCGGGGCGTGCCGAGAGCAGAACTCCCGCTCCCTCGTACCCCTCACGCCGCGCCGCGCCTCTTTGGCGCAGCCCTCGTGACGACACCATCTCTGCCCGAGATCGACCATACCCTCGCCCGCGTGCTTGCAGCAGGTCTCGCGGACCCTGGTCCCGAGCACCCCGTACGTGGCCCGTTTCGAGCAGCCCGCCAGGCTGCACTTCTTCCGGTGCACGTCCACCATGCCCGACGGAGCGTGGGAGACGCAAAACTGTCGCTTTGAGCTGCCCTCCGCTCCGTATGTGGGGTACTTCTTGCAGTCTCCGTCGGCGCACATGGTCCAGTTGATGACGTTTTCCATCCCTGGCTCGGCATGCTCGGCGCAGAAGCTCCCGTTCGAGCTGCCGCGGACACCGTGGCTTGCTACCAGTCTGCACGGTCCCACGACACACCGGGGTCCTTTCATGGTTCCCACGGCCGAGACAGGTACTGCCCCGAAGCCGGATGCGGTGCGAGCCAACCGAACTATTGGTGAGCAAGCCCCCCGGGGGGTTCTCGTGATAGTGAAGCGTCTGCTGAGAAGGGACCGGCAATAGGAGGGGGCAGCGGTGAGTGGCTAAAAATAATGGGATGCTTCGGAGTATGAAGAATGGAATTATACGTTTTGGGGTTGGCCCGTAATGTTTTTCCCGAGACGTGCACGACGGACGAGAGCAGCAGCAGTAGTACAACCACTATTAGCAGTAGTAGTAGTAGTAGTAGTAGTAGTTGGGGTAGTAGTAGTAGTAGTAGTAGTAGTAGTAGTAGTAGTAGTTGGGGTAGTAGTAGTAGTAGTAGTAGTAGTGGAAGTAGTAGTAGTAGTAGTAGGTGTAGGAGTAGTAGTAGTAGTAGTAGTAGTAGTAGTAGTAGTAGTAGTAGTAGTAGTGGAAGTAGTAGTAGTGGGGGTAGTTGCTGGTTTCGGGTGTTGGAGTTGTGGGTGTTGATATGGTAGCCGTTGCCGTTGTTTGTTGCTACTATATACTGTACTGTACTCATACAGCGACCCACCACGTCTAACCCTACGACATCTAGTTCACACCCTAACGATTCGTACTACTTCGACCATTTCTCCCTGGGGAAAAGCAAGCTCGGCGGTCACCAACAGGCCCCTCATGGTAAAGAGCGTCGTGCAGGGGTGCGGTCATTTTTCAGCGGCGGTTTCTTCTCAATAACGGCAAGGATGATAAACTCGACCGTTAATTTTCGGAAGGCTCTCGACCAGATATTTCCTAAGCACCTTGTTCCGTACATATTGGCAACCTTAGCCGTCCCTTTCTGGAAAACCGGCGACCTTAACCTTCCCTTTATTCGAGCCCCGAAAAACGATCGCACCCCGGCGCGAACTCAACGCTCGCAGGGGAGTTGTCATCCTCGCCCCCGCGAACCTGGTGTACCTGGCACATGATACATGATACAAGCACAGAAGGAGTGCTCACACGCTCTGACCACTGTCAACACTGTCCACAGCTCGGACACATGATCGATCCCCACTCGATGATCTAGATGTTTCACTGCAGATACATCACATATCTTGTACGATGGTTCCACTCATGTTGCCGAGTGGGAGTCGCATAATCCGCATGACCTACGTGGCACAAATGTTCCTTGGTTGGATATGTACTCTGCAGACCCTGCACAATCTCTCACAGCGGCAGGTTAGGGAGTAGATGATCTGCTGCAGATAGATGGATCATGATCTATATGATCTGTCCGGGGTGCGAACAACTCCCGATACCCCCAGTACGCCTGGACTCTAGAATATACCGGGAGCATCCGTGCAACTTTCTCAAAAAGAGAAGTCCAGCCTGAGTCAGTTTCTTCCTGTGCAATGCCGTACCCGGTACCTCTACAAAACGCGAATTCATACTGCACATAGTACGAACAGACTTGAAAGGACACCTTACTGCTTGCACCAGATACTGGTACTATTTTATTCGAAGGAAACAATGCTGGCTGAGATTTGCATGCAGGCACGGACTCTTACCAAATATCAACACGTTATCTTCAAATTAGTGAAGGACACAGCCTTCCCCAAGTAAGGTACCCAAGGTGGGCGAGCATCCCTGCTCCTTGCTCTTGGAGCTGTATTTTACGCGCACTATAGCCTACTGTGCCATGCACCGTACGTACTATACAGCAGCGCTGACTATACAGAGCAGCACGACCTTGTTGGTTAGAAATAACGGTTTCAAGTGATAACAATGCACAGAAGTAGTTACGAGCAGTAGTTTGGTGGCAGTACGTACCTAAAATAGCCCTAGAACAGGGAAAAATTCCACGTGTACTAGTCGAATAGCGGCGCTAATGAGAACAGGCAATGGACGTTGGATGCAACAACGGCGACAGCACCACTACCATAGCCTACGATCAGCAGCGGCAACATATACCGGTATGCCTGGTACCTAATGGTGGTAATGTACTGTAGAAATCGTTTTAAACGTTGCCACAGAGTATATCATATACTACCACACTGCTATTATGCCCAGTGTTGCTGCTGCGTAACTGGTACATCGCCAGTACCAGTATCAAAACCTCGTCCAGTAGGCCAGCACCTCAGCAGACTACTGGAGACTGCACCGGCGCCTCGAGATTACGCGTACGCCACCGCGTCCACCTCGCTGGGTACGCCGCAGTGCCTCGCAGTAGTACGCTACGCCCGAAGTACTGATATTACCGCTGTACTGCTCGTACGCTGTATCATGTTTTTGTGATGTACTTCCTGGCAGTGACGACCTTTGCACCTATTAAAAAACCTCACACCAAATGTTGGACTAAGGATGTTAGGGTAAGATGTTGGGCTAGGGATGTTAGGGTAAGATGTTGGGCTAACATGCTCATTCTGGCGGAGCGCGACTAGTTTCTTACCATTTCCCACAGACAGCGAGCGCTGGCTTCTGTGGTAAAAACATAATTTACCCTGGGCTGGGTAATCGATCAATCGATCTTTTACTTCTTTAGCTCAGTAGGCACTGCTGTAATACCTTCACATTTGACATCGTTGAGGACACGGATTCAAATCTCGCTCCTAACGTTTCTTTTATACAAACGCTTGCGGCGCGTGTGTCCCTAAAAACATATCTCCCTGGCTCCCCAGGGATCGAAACGAAGCGGGTAGGTGAGCGTACGGCCGTATAGGGTGCCGACGTCCCAACGATCCCGCCGTTCAGACAGGGGAGGGTGTTGGAAGGATGACCGTGGGCTGGGCAATCGATCGATTTTTAGCTCAGTAGGTAACACAGTTATCGTGTGTACTACTCTTTGCTTGTTTTATTTTTCACCGAGGTATTTCTTCCACTCCAGAGTTATTGGAGCCTGTCCTGCGACCACGGACTGCATTGTACTGTGGCGAAGAGTTAATGTGAGAACAACAACAACATTCGCACAAACTACATGCTTTCTTATTGTTTCAACTTTTCTCGGCAAGGTTTCTTCAAGTCTATAATCTTACGAGAGGGTAGATAGATACTGCTGAGTGCCTATTAATAGTACGAGTACATGATACGTGCATACCTGGTATGGTGTGTATGTACGTACTCGTACTGCTATAATTTTCGTACGTGATTTGCTTCAGCACCGCACTCCCATATGTGGGGACAAAGCACTTTAATTACAAGTAGTCTGTCCCCAAAACGGGACTGGGGTCCTAAGAGGGTTAAGAAAATGTAATTTGAAGTTCAATCAAGCCACAAGTGCGGCGGAGAGAGGAGTCCTTCTGTCACCCTTCGTATAATTCTTGTGTCCTTTCATACCTCGTCCTACTGATCTTAATAACGGATACCAGGGTATGTGCTCCTATAGAGAAAATAGAGATGCAGAACAGGGAGCGTTTCGACCTTCGGCCACCCATTCGACTCACAGGGGTACGGACAGCGGGGAAAGTATTCCGGTGCGATGCAGCTGCAGGTCTACAACGCAGCTAGGCTCGGCGTACGGCAGTTGAAAGACACAACGGGGGGGGGCAAAGCTACTATCTGTAAAGCAACATCAACTCCATTATCACGGCAATACTCTACAGCAGCAGACAGCAGTGCCTTGTACACATCACACTGTCCGGAAATGTAAGGATTATTTTGATATCTATATAAATGATCACACGCTCCTTATATTTGTGGACAAAAACGCGCAAACAGCATACTGCGTATCCTGTCAGCTGTAGGAAAATAGAAGTTGTCGGGAGGCACGTTGCAAAAGAATGCCAGGACAAGGCCGCTGCCCGACCAGCGTGCGTGGATAAGCTCTCTGCTGACGGCAAGTGCGAGCTACTTACAGCTAGCAAGGGTCAACAGCAGTACCTGTCTGGAGGCTTCTGTTGTCACACTCCCCAGCTTGACCGGTCGGGGGACAGGGGACACAGACTTGTAGTTCAGGGCGCGATCCCTATACGTCGGGACAGCGAAGACAAAAAGTCAAGGCCTCACGAGAGGACGCTCAAAGGAAGACCTCAGCTGAGCTTTTCAATGACAAGGATGACTTGCTTGGAGGGCCGGAGTAGCACCCCTCCGCTCTTCGTTTTCGTCCAAAATGTATGTTGTACGTATGGTGCATGCCTCCATGCTCAGTACGAAACCTCACATTCGAATTTGATTTTGAAACCGAAAAAAAAAAAAAACGGGAACAAACGGAGATTGGTCACGGAGATTTGAGATTTTGGAGATTTGCAGACCGAGCATTCGGGCACACCCAATGGCAGGCGGGGATCCAGGCCGGTGATCGGAAGGCGCTCTGTACCGCGAGCTCCATAGCATAGACATCCCTCCCCTTGGTATCTGACAAGCATACCTTTTCAGGGCACTGCTGCTGTAGCCCAGGAAGTTTTCCTATCCGCTGCGCCTTGCCGATGCAGAACAGGTGCCCCGCCCGACTTTGTGTTCCTCCCTGGACCGGATATTTCTGGGCAGCTCAATTTTTTAGTTAATTTGTTCAGCGATTGCATCAATCTGCTGCTGCAGAAGGCCATCATGCCACCATCTGCATCCTCATGCTATCGTCATCATCACAGGCGAAGGAGGAAGCAAAGCTGAACTGGCTGCTACCGCTATGCGTACGGTATGTTGTTTGGTCTAACTATTTCTGACTGATGGAGCTTATCAACAACTGAGCAACGACCCAGCAGTGACTCAGTACTGCTGTTTCGTCGTATTAATAGCGCTTTTTACAGTAGCAAAACAAAAAATCGATATAGACGTAATATCAATTTGCAATAATACTGCTGTACTGCTGTGGGCCATGGAATTACCCGTCGGGTTGAGCTTTAAATCTGTTTCTGGGTGATAGACGAGCAATCACTTGAAGGAGGCTCAGATAAATGCGGGTGCTCCTCTCCCTGCCGTAGGGCTTCCGCTATAATCTACCAGGTATCTATCTATTTGTATATATATCTATAATATATCTACCTGGTACGAGGTATCATATTATAGATCTATCTATCTATCTATTATGTAATACCTACCTGGTATGTATGTATCTATCTACTCGAAGTATATATGTATGTATCTATATATCTATGTATCCATGTATCTATTAATATCTAATACCTGGTACCTGGTACTGTATCTATCTATCTATCTATCTATCTATCTATCTATCTATCTATCTATCTATCTATCTACCTGGTATCTATCTATCTATCTTTGTGCAGGGCGCGTGTGTGTCAAATTCAACCATGCACGTCGGCCTAGACCAACCCGACCCCAGGCCTAACATAAACCCCAACCCTTCGGGGGGCTCGCCGCGTGCTTCGGTAGCATTAAAAAAACAAAACACATCCGGGCCACCGAAAGGTCAGCCTTGACCACTAAGGCCCGCATCTTGCACAAAGTTTTGTGCCGACCCGTCCCGACCCGTCCTGCACATAGGGCGAGTCCTGCCGTGGCATGGGTCGTATATGGACATTACAGGCAGGACAGCAGCCGGTGTGGTAGATAGGTTCCTTATCTGAATGGTCTGGCCTATTTATTTGCCTGTTGTTGTTGTTGGAAACCGTGTAAACTGCGTGTGTACAGTAAGTCCTGGATTGGGGAAGTAATATACAGATCCTGCACGGCATCAATCTCATAACGGAAGGTTAGGACATAGCGCGATCTATTTGTAGATCATGCTCTGTTCGATGTGGAAGAGGTTTCATTCACGTTGAAAAAAAGCGCCGCTTGCGGGCCGTATAGAAAGGCAAGGCACTGAAGGTTGAGGGGGAAGAGAGAGGAATGAATGAAGCAGGAGGGATGATATGATGTGGACCCAACCACCGTTTTCCAGCAACAAACTCCCAACTCATGTTCCAAAGCGGTTCGCCTGCCACCGAAATAAATGTGAGGGCGATTTGCAACAGAGTTGCTTATTATATATATACGTGCGTACTCTTAGAGGTATGACAATGGGAATGCGAAGTAAGTCCAAAAGTTAGTTATCTTTCGAAAAGATCGCTTTCAAAGAACGGCCGAAGATAGATATCCTCGTACCGCCGCTGTGGGAAAAAAGGAAGAAATGTTCGATTTTTTCTTACTTGTTCTCAAACGGCTGCAGGCGGCGTAGTATGTTGTTTCTTGTTGCAAATTGTCAACACGTTGATAAAAAACAGCTCGTTCGTGCGACGATATACGTTCGATCTCGACATGTAAATAGGCTTAGCCCACGGTCAACCCACTTGGTGTCGGGCAAGGCCAACGAGTATATATAACGGCCTCGAAGATATCAGGTGGATCCATGGTACAATAATTATAGGGGGCGAGAGCTTGCCGGTGGCGTCCTACGGTCTTCTCCCAAACCTAAACAAACCCTATTTTTTGCCTTTCGAGACGGATCGAGAAAAAAAACTGTCATCTGTTTTGTGCACACCAGCAGCCAATGTTTTATTTTGATCATACGCCTGGCCAGGGTCCGCCACAGGTCACCGGCCATTCATTGTGTAAACACGGTGACCCTAGGGTGGGTCAGAGCCCCTAACGAGCGCACTCCGTTCAGAATTCATGACGCAGTTGTTGGTTTTGTCGATCGATGTCTATCGAGGACTCGGAACCTCAATTCAAACTAAACTTCAGCCTGAATTTTTATGAAGCCGATCTTGGGCCAACATCGGTCCCAGAATTATTTGTCTCGTGTTTTCGAAAAGTTTGGAGCTTTCCGTTAGAAGAATCGTGCCAATGGCAAGCTGGACCTGAAAAAGTCTGGCGGGCATATTTGGAAATGTTATTGCCCTCGATGAAATGCTTTCGAGCGCTGTTCTCAGTTTGCTTGTCCTTTTCCTTGTGAAGTCGCAGTTGGAGTTAGTGCGAGTGCCGGGAGAGACCAATCGGCACCGGCACAGACGGCACCCCAGCAGGCGGGGTTTGGCTCAGACTGAACGTCTGCTTTTTTTCTTGGAAAACCAAGAACAAAAGGCGCGCCCTCTCGCGTCTCGTTCTCAAATACGGATACTATATTACCGGGCAGAGAGGTTTGCCTGTACAGCATTACGATAGCTCGGCGGGAGCAAGACTCCCCACCCTCCAACAACCCCCAATAGGTTGTGGTTTGCCTGGTCCATACGGCGGTAGTGTTTACGGGAAAGCACGTCTACCGACATCTATCTGTATATATATCGCAAAATGCCTCCCCTCGCCTCTAAGAAAAGCCCGCGGCATACGGCTCCGGTTGGTTTCGAACGACGATGGAAGCCGCGAGCCTACCCGTCCCTACGTACGGGAAGACACAAGTGCACTCCTTTTACGAAGCGTGCTATCGTAACGCTATGTAGAGTCCAGGCGTTGGTGGATCAGTAGGTACAGCTTACAAGAAATAATATTGAGCAGCTATTTTTTCTGAAATCGGGGAGACGAAATATACGACAACAGTAACAAAGTGATCGACAGACGATTAGAGAGAACATACAAGTAAGTCTGTACCACACAGAGGATTGGAAAGTAAAAGCGAGTTACTCTTCGTCTTGAAGTTGATGCATATTAGACTTTTTCGTGCTGCTAGTACGTAGTAGTGATGATGCACCAGAGACTCTTTCACAACCTACTATTTCTAGAAGAGTGGGAATGACGAAAAAAGTGACAGATCTACATCGGCACACAGCGGTGGTCTGCCGCGGAGTTTCTTGACATGTATTGCGCTAGTACGCTCAACGGTTACACAGTAATCAACACTATACTCGTGGTCGCACTATAATAGACACATTCAAGACTACGAATTGAATATATAAGTATTTTGGGTAAGATTAGAGAAAAAAACATATATCGAGACACGATCCCAAAATAAATATGTAACGACCAGCGTGAAACATGTTTTTCCCCATAAATAAAGGGCACGTTTTTTCCGACCACGTACATACAGCAATAATATCATATGTTCTCGTAATATTATTGGATAGTGAAGCTTTTCTGTGCATTTTATTTTCCTATTAATAGTAGTGTGGCGCATCGTACAGCACGCAGCACGCACAGCACAGCTCTGCCGCAGCATGCAGCAGGAGCAGCCTCAGCTCTGCAGCAACAACGCACATACAGAGAGCACCGCCATACGATCCACACCCACCCCCAACCCAAGTACAACCCTCTCCTCGACGTGATTTATTTGAAGTCGCAGCTATCACCCTCCAACAGCAGCAGCAATGTCTGCAGTGTGGAGGGGCACCCCGATCAAGCACGCGTGACTCAACCGACAAGCTTTCGCAGTATACCCGGAAATGATCGACCACAAACATTCCCCGAATATATCGAGCACACTCAGCACAACAAACACCACCACACAATGCGCCGCGGAACCCGGCACACAAGCCGTGATTCCAACGCCCACAGCCCAACTACTGTTTAAAAAAGATATCAACTGGCGGGTAATAAGCGCTCACACGATGGCGACCCACCCGGTAAACTCTGCGGCCCCAGTCCGCGAAATTCATGAAAACTCCAACAAACGGTCTGAGAGCTGACGACGCTCTGTTGGTCAATGAAAAACATGTATTAATGAGTTGTTTACACATTCGACAAATTGACATGTATTTTCAACTGCCGGGTTATTTACGAGTACGGAAACATACGACGAAGATCGCCAAATAAAGGCGAAGTAAAAAGGAACCCGCTGCTGTAGTAAAATACCTATAGCATGCCAATGGAAACTCGAAGTGCAAAAGAAACTTTAAATAAACTTTCAAAAGGATTGCTTTCAAAGAACAGCGGGAAATATCCCCGTACCGCCGCTGTGAGAAAAAAATGTTTGATTTTTACTTTTTGCTGCAGGTGGCGCAATTTGTTGTTTGTCGTTGCAATTTGTCAACACGCTGATAAAAACCAGCTCACGCGACGATAGACGCTCGATCCCGACATAGACTCACCCCGCGGCCAACCCGCTTGATGGCGCGCAAGTTCAACCCGTATAGACGGCGGTCTCGAAGAAATAAGGCGAATCCGTGTCCTCAGGGGCAAGAGCTTGCCGGTGGCGTCCTACGGTATATCCTCCCAAACATGAAAAACAAAGTATATTTTGCCATTCGAGACGGATAGAGTTTGTTTTCATTTATTTCGTGCACACCAGCGGCTAATTATGATCATACGCCTGGCCAGCGCCCGCCACGTCACCGGACATTGTGTATTGTTGTTCGGATTTCCTGTGCTCGCACAAATGCGAGCAAACGCCGAGACCAACTGCTGTTGTGGTCTACGAAGTGCCGCGAAGAGACGCGCTGGGTGCGCTGACCTGCGCGTAGGACCCAAGCGTCCGAGGCAACTCTGACTGCCTTTCCTTGGTCTGGCGGCGGAGAGACGTGCCGAACCAACTTATCTTGGTATTTTGTATTTTGTACTCCACAATGTGACTGGCTGCTGCTGCAAGCACGTATCCACGGAGAGGTGCGCGCCGAGTGCGCTTCTGCTGGTCTCTAGGCCCAAACCCGCGCCACCCGACGTTTGCTGTGGTCTGGCCACGGACAGATGCGCCGCCCGCAGACCACGCGTCGGGAGCGAAGCAACGACGCTATACAATTGTGTCACCATCTAACTCGTTGATCGTTCTGCTGCTGTTGCTGTCGTGGAGAACATCTTGAATTCAGGGAGCGTGCCATTTTTCGATGCGAAAAGCTGATCGCTCAAGTGGTCGGATTCTGTGTCTAGGATAAGGCATGGGCACTGTGGATGTTCACGGGTGGAAATAGCAGTCGGCCCCCTGGTGCCATCGGTCTCCCTTTCTTCGCACCTTCATTTCACTCATCACCTTGCACCTTTAACGTATGCTCTTCTTGTGTACTTGATGTGATATCGTAAGTTGGTGCATGGTACCTGGTATGATGGTACTATACGGTTTTGATATATGGAAAAAACGCGGTATGGGATATATGGGACATGTTGGTGATATGGTATACGGGAAAAAATACAGTATGTGGTGCGGTATTGTTGGCGGTATGGTACGGGAAAAACACAGTACCAGGTATGTGGTATGGTAGGTTGGCGGTATGGTACGATGGTACGGTATATTACACATTTAAACACCGTATGTATGTGGTATGGTATTGTTGGCGATATGGGTTCGGGAAAACACACAGTATGTGGTATGGTACGTTGGGGGTATGGTACGATGGTACGGTATCGTGGATATATATTATATGGCTAAATTTACCTGGTGGTATCGTATGTTTCAGTATATAAGGTCCGCAAGGGTCAAATACGTCATATGAATATCGTCTGTAACGACCTTATATATCGACCATTGGAAATTGTTCGAAAATATAAGCCATGCGGACAGACAGACAGACAAACAAGGGTACAATTACCAAAACAGACACTCAGTTCTACAAACTGAGAATAAGTCCAAGAGTTATCCCCGCATAACCGCGTTTTCTACCCGACGCCCTACCCACATACGGTGGTACTGTCCCCTAAGGGGGCCGTGATAGCAGCACAATGTTGAACAAAATGTTTGTGGAATCCTAAGAGAGTTAAACGCCTATGACAAACGCCTATGACCCCTATTATTCATCGTAGGAGCTTATTTCCCGAAACAAAACTGTGATGGCGAAGGACAGTAGTGGGAAACGTTCGCGCATGCACGAACCCTCTGCTGCCCGCTCCGACCCGCTACGCTATCCTACATGGGGACAGCGGTTAACAACAGGCAGCTGTGCACCACTACCAATTTCCACTACTACTCCTGCTGCTGCTGTCAGTATGCTACTGCTTGTGTCATTATCCTGCTGCTGTCAGGGGACTACCGCTGCTGCTACTGCTGCTGCTGCTGCTGCTGCTGCTGCTGCTGCTGCTGTCAATAGACTGCTGCTGCTACTGCAGCTGTCAGTAGAATAACAAGAGGGTCTTGCCCGGAACTTCCCCGGATTCCTGTGCCACCTGAAATT
Source organism: Nereocystis luetkeana (assembly GCA_031213475.1). NCBI lineage: Eukaryota > Phaeophyceae > Laminariales > Laminariaceae > Nereocystis > Nereocystis luetkeana. Next base: position 1,768,696 of record JARUPZ010000025.1, on the reverse strand, counting down.
CAGCGTTTCCCACGACTGACTACCATACCTACTGCTACTACACTACAGTAACATACTACTGCCGCTACTTTTTCTGCTACCACCTCATAGTGCTGCTACTGCTCCAACTGTCAGTAGATCGACAGCAGCTTCAACGCACTCGGCCCCAGTGCGTCATAAGCGCAGAGCAGCCTGAGAGCGCCAGCCTGAGACGCGCATTCAACAGCTAATACGGCCAAGGTAAGCGCGTACGACAGCAGTAGTCACGTGTGTACCATGTGGGGCACGAAAAAGAGGCACTTACCCACGCCTCCAGACTGACACCCCTGAACTTAGCAGGAACCCGAGGAAAGCATCGTCACGTCAGTAGTGCACCCGCGAGGCTATCTCAAGGTGTCCCCGATGTCACGGTATTGACAGGGCACCATCGACGTCATCGCCGGCGTGTGTACTGATCCGAGAGCGCGTGCGGCGTCACGTCCACGCTGCACCACGCGCGTGTCGGCTAGTTTTGAATATCGAGCGAGAATCGAGTTCATAATCTAAAGTAACTACTCGATACTAGTTTCGGCATCATGATAAATCGAGGCTTTCGTTGGGTACACATATCTGAACAAAAGAACCGGTGGATGTCAGGGGGTGGAGGGCAAATCACGTTCGATAGGATATATCGAGACTCTGGATACGATACCCAACACTATTATAGAGCTGACACAGTGAGTGCGAGCGACGTCCCGAGCGTGCTGAAAGCTGACACGCCTTATGACCCATACCAGGTATACTAACGCAAAAATGTACCAAACGAATGGAATGTGTTTTTTCCCTAAAACCGTGGGGAGCAGTTCTTAAGGGGGTTAAGTCCCCATGCAGACGAAAAACGTTTTTTTTCGTTCGCCGTCGTGAGCGATGCTGGACGCTGACAGGCCTTGAGTGTGCATGCTGACCAAACACCAACCCTTTCGTGCGTGGGCGTGAGCATGCTGAAAGCTGGCGCGCATTAAGTCGCCTCCGGTGTGGTCCATCCGTCGGGCACGGGGCCTTCGTCCATGATAACCTCCCTAATTTTAGCCCGAAATAGGGTAATGTAATATTTTTTTTAAACATGACGTGAAGATGGTTGGTGGCAGACGGGAGGGGCAGACGAAGGCGGGGAACGGAAAAACGGAGCGAGACGGAGAGTGGGGGGGAGAGAGGGAGCGCACTTGAAAGTGTTGGACACACGGACACAAACCAAGGACAAATGCAGATAGGAACAGAATGGCCCTGTACATACAAAGCAGACGAACAAACACAATCAATGGAAAACCACACACACACAAAATATACCGTGGACAAGCCCATACAAATAGGATGCACAAACAATGAAAACACACAGATGGTTGGCACACGGGCACACACATGTGGCAAGAGAAGGGTATGCGCACACACAACAGGCAAACACAGACACAAAAATGGGCAGGAGGACACACGCATGGCGAGACTAGACCATGCGCAAAACAAACGCACGTATTGGGCAAGCGCACACAACGAGGAACCGACGAACACCCGAATAAATGACGCACAGACGCATTTACACGAATGGGGTAACGCATGCCTAATACATACCTAGTGGGCAGACGCACGCACAAATACCGGACTAGTACACACATAGAAAATGGACAACCATACGGACAAAGGGCAAGCACACACAAAAAACTTGATGGACCAACAAGCGAACAATCCAAAGACACAAGGGCAACCTGTGGTAGAACCGGACTACGCGCACACAAAATGGACACACACACAAACATTGAACGCACATACACCCATTAATTACGAACGAAAACACACACGACTGAACAGGACGAAACACAAGCAATGGATACAACACAAGACAAACAACGCACAAGCAGGCGCACATCCAAACGATAGACACACTAATATTGGATGAATGCACACAATTAAAAAAGGACAAGCACGAAACAAACACGTGCCAGGTAAGGTAGCGGACGTAACACACACAAACAGGGGACAAGCAGGCACATACCCAAAATATGGAAAGGCAGGCACACTCTTGAATAATGGGGACACACAGATGGTTGAAACACGGACACACCTGTGGCAAGACCAGACCATTCGTATCGCCTCGATAGTACCGATGCCCGCCGCTCGTGGGTCGCCCGCTGGGCCAAACCAGTGGTTCTGAGGGGCCCCCGTTGTTCTGAATGCACCGATAGAAAAATTCACAAAAACAAACATTAAAGCAAAAATGGACAGAGTCGAAAATACAAAAAAGGCGGGAGGGTAGAGGAGGGTGTACTCGATAGGAGAGATGTACTCGGTCTCATGCATGGCCATAGTCGTATGACCATAGATAGAGGCGGACGGGGGGGGGGGGGGATGTGGGGGGTGAGTTGGGGGATGAATCGAGTCGGGCCAGTGTTTTGGAGGGGCGTTGTCGTGAAAGTTGCGCCTTGCAAGGAAGTAGACAGAGGTCAAAAGGACTGTATGCGGAGGGGGGAGGGGGTGAGGGGGGTGTACTCATGTCCACATCGTCTGGCAGTAGACCTGCGCACCCCTACAGTGCCGAGGCGGACAGATTCGGGTTTTCACAGACCAGCCAGAGGGGGTCGGGTGGTGGTGGTGGTAATCGGGAGCGAGGAGGGGGGGGGGGGGGGAGGAGTGGATGCGTGGGGGAGATTGGGGTGGAGCCAGCGGTTCTGAGCGGCACCCGTAGTCTTGAAAGCCCACATTTTGTTAATTTACATCGAGTATAATTCGTATAAGTTTAGCAAAAGGAGGGCTACACAGGAGGCAATGGGGAGAGTTGTTGATGGTGGGAGTGGGGCAGCGGGCGGGGAAAGGGCCAGTGGGGGGGGGGGTACTCATTTGTTGCTTGCCTTGGTCATTTAACCATTGACCACACATCCATTTCTGGACGGAGCACCGTTCCTATTCCTAGTAGAGACATCTCTAATAGTTGGGCGCTCATTACTTTGTTTCCATACATTGCATTTTTTTCTTCTATTTTTATCCCCTTCCGGTTTCGCCGCCTGTGGCCACCATCTATCTCCTAGCATAGCGATCGTTTTCTCGCTGCTGTTCTGGTGTACAAAAAACTCCTCCACGTCGCATTCCTCTATTTCCCTCATCTCCTCTTCTACTGTATATCGTTCCTCCTTGTACACTTCACATTCTCCTACTATGTGAGTGCTACTCTCTATTGCTTTGCCACAAGGGCATATCCGTGCATCTACTCCCCCCTCCTCCCGGCTACTGCTATACCTCTTCTTTCTGGCAGGTCCAGGTCACTTACACAAAAGCGCAGTTTTAGCGTTTTCGCGAAGTCCGCCGGGACGTGCAAACACGTTCTCATTCCTATCGTTTCGTTTAACCCGTATTTCTCCCAGCGTATCTCCGATTTCACCATGTTTCTTAGCGCTGGCCTTTCCCTTCTTTCTATCCTCTCTTTTACTTATGTCCTGCACACCCCAAATCATCTGCGGACATCAACGCTTCTGGGTTTCCTCCTGTATCCTTTCATACGTTTTCAGCTACGCTATCCCACCTTGTTCCAGCTCGCCCTTTTGATACTTTTTCCCCATACAGATCTAGCAACTGTGGCTACCAACCCCTTTTTCGGCATGTTGCTTACTTTATGTATTGCCATTTCAACATTTTCCTGACTACTTTTCTTGAGCGGGTACATTCCCAGTTCTTCTCTTAATATTGTGCTACTCGTCGACCTTGAGCATCTTACTTCACACGCTAAATAGCGACGATATACAGCAATGGTTGCGGCCACCGCATAATTGGTATCATACAATGGTTGGTGTATCCGTTACAATGGTCGAACGGAGTCGTACGGCACGGCCGCAACACGACCCTACCGTACGCTCACGCTGCGCTCGTGTAGATGGTTGATGACACCAAATCTACCAACCATTGTTTAGGTCGCTGTGTCGGGGTCGATGCCAACCATTGTTGAGGGAGGATCTCAGTTACGAGTGGGAGGGGAAAACAAAATAGAAGTGATGGCGAAAGCAAACTAGGCAAACTCCCTCCACTACATCTCATAAACAGCAGCTTAGGATCTAGATTATCTAGATTATCTAGATCGTTCCCGATGGCCTACATCGCTCCAGATGATCGACCGTAGTTCGTTTCACATTATCTATATCGTTCTAGGTGATATATATTCAGTCATCTCTATGGTTCCAGATGATATGGATCGTTCCAGATGTCCTGTATCGTTCCAGGTGATCTAGCTCGCTCCAGATAATACATATCTTATCACATGATATAGATCATCCCAGGTAATCGAGCTCGTTCCAGATGGTCGACATCGTTCCAGACGATATGTATTCTTCCAGATGGCATGTATCGTTCCAAATGATCTATATCGTTCCAGAATATCTATATCGTTCAAGATGATCTAGCTCTTTCTAGATGATCTAGCTCGTTCCAGGTAATCTAGATGGCGATCTGCCTGTAAGCTGGACCCTTACCTGGCGCGGATGCCGCAGTAGGTCGTCCCGTTGACGGTGTGGGCCAGCACTTTCCTCTGGAAAGCCACGTCGTTCGACACAACAGCGGCAGTGAGGTGGTTAGTCATGCTCTCGCAGGCTTCCAGCACTCCTTCCAGCTCAGCCTCGCCGTACTCAGTGACCACCTGCCAAGCAAGCGGGGTGGAATCGTAGTAGGAAGCGTGGAGGGGGGGGGGGTGGTTCAGGTGGAGGGGTAGGGATGGGGTGGGGACGGGGAGGGGAAGATGGAGCCGCACCCACAGAAAATAAGACACTTAAATAGCCTCTTCACCCTTCCTCCATATCCAACCAAGCACGCACCACTCTCGCATACGCCGTCGCAGAGGGAACGTTCACAGAGGAAATGTTAACGTTGCTTCACTTACGAATATGTTCAAATACATCGTTCAAGCACAAAAACAACACGTAAGCGCAATAACGGGAGGCCATAGACCCTCGGGGGGTGGGCGGAAGGGGAGGGTGACATTTGTTGCCTGCGTTAGTCATTCAAACCATTGATCCCGCATCAATTTCGAGACGGAGCACCGTTCCTACTCCTCATAGAGACACCTCCAACATTTAGGCGCTCACCATTGGGTGGGTGGGTGAGGGCGGGCTCTCCTTTCGCTGCTTGCAAAAGTTATTTGCCCTTATAAATATCACGCACCCCTTTCGACACAGAGCACGGTTCCTGTGCCTAACAGTCATCTCCAACATTTTTGGCGCTCAGTACGCGGTTTGCAAATATTTCATGCGGAGGAGAGGGGCGTATGGGTGGAGAAGGAGGGAGGTAGTGAGGGATAGGGAGAGGAGGGGTGAGGGGAGGGTTGGAGAAGGCGTGTGGGTGGAAGAGGGGTTCGATAAAGGGGACAATCGGGAGGGTAGCCCGGGGGGGGGCGGGGGGGGGTAGTTACGGGGGGAGAGGAAGTGGGGGATTACAAGACAGTCGACGTACCAGCGAAAGTGTACAGGAGGGGTGGCGTAGATAGCGCGGAAAAAGTTAAACCCCAGTACAAAACAGCGTCATGCTTGTCTTGCTTGTGTGAAAGGGTCTGACTGCGACTTGCTCGCCAGAAAGAATCTGGCCGCGGTCTGCTTGCCTGAATGAGTGCTGCCGCGGTTTTGCTTATCTGAGTGTGTCCGACTGCCCCCTTGCTTGTCTGAAAAGGCCCGACAGCGAAATTCTTGCCTGAAAGGGTCCGAAAATTTCGGTGGTGCAGAGGGACAGGTTTTCCGGCGTCTTCAGCATCTCCTCAAGCGGGACGAAGACGGCGGTAGGTTCCCAGGCTCCGTACACCGCGGGAATTTTCTTTGCGTTTTCCGACGAGAGCGGCTTTCCCCCGAAGAGGACCTTCGCGCCTCTGTGTTCGATGTTTGAACGTAATGGGATATAGAGGGAGGGGGGGGGAGAGAAAAGGGAGAGAGGGGGGGGAGCGGGAGCGGAGCGGGGTGAAACGAAAGGAGGGGGAACACATGAGAGAGAGGAAATGGGGGGGAGAGAGAGATAGCGGGAGCGGGGGCGTGCGGGGGGGGGGGGGGGGGGGGGGGGGGGGGGGGGTGAGACGACAGCGCGCGGGAGGGAGGTGTATCCATGGCATTCGGGAGATTGATTACGCATCCCTTGCGAGACCGGGGCGGGGGGGGGGGTGTACTCGATAGGAGATATGTACTCAATATCATGCATGGCCGTAGTCGTATGACCATGGACCGGGGCGCGGGGGGGGGGGGGGGGGTGCTCAATATCATACATGACCGCAGTCGTATGGGGGGCCGCAGGAGGGCAAACGTAATAGAAAGAAGGACCGTGCACATCAGAACAACGTTTGGATCGCGGTTAAAGTCCCACCAGTACACACATACCAGGTACACAGTACACCGAACTTTGGCACATATCGTGTAGCGTACGACTTGCGACCGAGTGGGTCTATTAGGTGCACGGTCCTAGCAGCCCACGCCGCCGCTGTCGCCACCCCAATGCATAGCCGCGACTGATTTCGACCTCTAAAAACAGCAAGTGTGATATGGATCGTAGCACGAGATCGGTCTTCTGGGACTCTTCAACGATTCTGTAGGCCCCAGAAGGGTTAGGGTTAGGGTTTTTAGAGAACTCGCTTCAAGACATTTAATAAAAGATGTTGAACTTCGTGGCACGGAAATACTAAAAACTACATGATGCCCATTCCGGTTTCCTTTAAAGCGAAACGAATAGGTTCTCCAGCTGGACAAAACGAAAAATGAAGCAAAAAAAAATAAACACGCCGCCTATTATAGCAAATGTTTCAACTGTTAACGCCCCGCCGCAATCCACCTGCCCCACGCACTTTTGGGAAAGAATCGGCGGGGCGTTAGCTTCGACGTTGCCGCCACGAGCAGAGGTAGCCGACACGGAAACGAGCCGATTGCGCCAAGCCCCACCTATGCGGGTGCCGTGTGGACCAAACACCATGATTTGGCTGAAGTGTTGTGCTTTGGTCCAAAATTATCGGAAAAAAATACTCCCTTCGAGTATCCAGGTGGCGAGTGAAGGCAAGTTGTGTTGATGCCACGATCAAACTTCCTCAATATGATAAGCCCGACACGCCGCTTGCGGCAAACCACGACAAGGACGCCCGCTGCTACGATGCCAGGTATACGTCGGATGCAACATTGCCTGCTGCTGCTTCGGCTGTCGCGCTGTACAGAACCTCTTGAGATATGACGTGGATCACTGACGTGGATCATTCTCTGGTGTGTGGTCCAAGCTGCTGTGCGGGGGGTATCGACAATGTGATGCTGTGTGCGGTGAGAGGTAGGATGGACCCACGGTCATCCTGCTTTGTGTCGGGCAAGGCCAGTGAATAAAGACGGCGGCCATTAAGATACACTGTGGGTCGGTCCGTAGGTTGGCGAGAGGTTACTCGCGGCGAGAGCTTGCTCGCATTGCTCGCATTAATGTTTGGATCATCATATCGAAGGCATACCTGAGGAGTACCTGGTGTACCTGGAATACCGGATTTTGCGTGTGTGTTCACCTGTGGGGGATGGCGACACGAAACAATAAGCTACTGGTCTACGCACTGTACACTGTAGCTGTGTCCGGTGAGAGGTATGGTGAACCGGCGGTCACCCGCTCCGTGTCGGGAAAGACCAGCGCGAAACGCTTGGTAGCGGGTGAATAATTCTCTGGTACGATGTGGTTGGAGGAATACACCACGCTCTACGTACTGAGTTCTCAAGAAATAGGTGGTGCACTCCCCTACTGATCTATGTTTTCGCCTGCGACGCACCGTACGCTGTTTTCTGTGTGTTCGAACGATGTTCGAACTGATAAAACATGCCCGCTGCTGCCCCTCCGCACTGTCAAGCGTTTCGTCAAGACGCGGCCGTCAACCTCAACGACAGGCCTGCTGCTCCCCCTTGCCGCAGCGTCAAACGCCGTCAGCAGGACATTAACGCCTCTCTGACGCCAAAATTGTCTCCTGCATGTTACTCGATTTGTATGAGCATGCTTCCGCTGCAGTCAATTCATAGTATGTGAGACCGCTCCCACTGCCGCTGCTGTTGCTGCTACTGCTGCTATTTCTTGCTACTGCTTTGCTACTGCTGTGATGTCGCGTTACCGCTGCTGCCTAGCGTGCAGGACCGCTGCCGCTGCTGCTGCTGTGCCGCCGCTGCACAAACAAGTCCGGCACAACCACACAAATCACGGAACCACACCATAATAATCCCGAACCCCCAGCGAAGAAGGTCCTCATCATTGTTACGAGTAAGTACCTTATAATATTGTTACGAGTGTGGCGATGATAACGCTTACAATCCTGGCTTTTTTTCGCTCTGGCTGGGCTTTTCGAATAATACTGCTCAATACAGCAAGCCGCAGCAATGCCCCTTCTGCCGCTGTTGTTGTACCCTTTCCTTCGCGGGCTTCCCTTGCCCTTTCCGGCCTCTCGAGATTGAAAAACGTCGAGGAAGCCGTGCGGGGCCGAGTCCGCGTACGCATCTGCAAGATAAATAAGTACCGCTTCAAGACGAACGCCGGTCTAAAGAGAGTTGTACTACTGCAAAAAGTAGGCCTGACAAAAGATACTATTACGGGGGACCATAGTTAACAGGACCTATGGTATAGATAAAAACCTATATGTTTAACCATTTTTACTAACAATATTTGGTCCTGTTAACTATGGCCCCCCGTAATGGAAGATCGGGCTATCCTTGCTCTTCGAAGTGTGGGACGATGATCCCACAGGACAACACATGCTCACGACTGTAGGAGACAGGTCTTTTCTTACTCCTCAAAAGGTGTGGGACTATAACCCCGCAGAGCCAAATGTGGGACGGTAGTCCCGTAGCAGGATATCCCTTCTTCAGTTTGGGCGTGGAGTGGAGCCACACCGAGGTGGGTTGCGAGGCATAACCACACTCTCTGGGGTCAGCAACTACCAGTAGAGGTAATCTCAGGGAATACCTCAGAAAAGCCAGGATGCCTTTGAAGGATTGCACGGGCACTGAGGCGGTACGATCTAGGGGATGGGACCTGGTATCCCCGAAGGGGTTGGTTTTGGTCTTAATCCCTTATACCCCTGCAAACATGTGGCAATTCCAACGACCGTAACGGGCGTTGAGTTGACACAGAGACGCGATCGTTTTTCCAGCGCTCACCCTCTCTCAACAACCGCAAGGACGCCAAAAGTCGATCACAACATTGTCGGAAAGGGAGGTTTTATTGACCAAATCTTTTTTCCGACAACACCCTCGCTGTTCGGTTATTGTCAACCTTTTTTTCCCCTTAGTCCTGGACAAACACCGAGCGCTGAAAAACGACGGCACCCACGCCTGTTTGCCTGCGAACTCAACGCTCTTTCAAGGAAGTTTGTCCCCAATGTGTTCTCGGTGCAATGACACGTGCTACGATCGGGGTGGCATTTTTTAGCCGAAGCAAACGTCACTGGGACGGAGCTCATCAGTTAGGGGACTACCCGGTACATATATTAATATATACGCATATACCAGGTATACTGTATATATACATCTAAATTATATATATATATATATATATATATATATATATATATATATCCCATTAGTGTTACATACTACAGTAGTTTTCGATAGGACCTACTGTAGGCCTGCCTAGGCCATGAGCTCGGTCGCCGGGTTAAGCCTGAGTAATGTCATGAAAAAAAGCAGGTTTGGGTCACAGGGTGCGGAGCCTCCCCGTGTCAGGAGCCGCAGAAAATACCTGTAAGGCAAGCACGATGGAAGTTCTGAAGGGGATACCATACCAGCTACAGTGTCAGGGGCGGTCAGCCAAGGGGTCAAACCACGGCCTCCAGTAAACATCAAGGGCATAGTTGATAGAGCCGTGAGTCTGTACGACTTTAGCCACCAACTAGATATACGTCGGACAAGAAGCCGACTATCCCACTTATGGGGTTTCCATGCTTGTAGGAAGGATTGTTGAATGCGTTGTTGAATGCGGGATACATGATTCATTTTTTTGGCGGGGGGGGGGGGGTCCGTTGATTTGGCTCTCTTAACTCAGGTCGGCAAGTCGGCTGGCCATCAGCTGGCCTCGTCAGCCGACTTACTGACTATAGTCAGTTAGTCGGCTAACGGTACCTACCAAATAGTTACATGAAATCCTTCCGATTGACAACTCTACTACTTGATGAGTGGCCTCTCGCGGGTTGGACCTCATTTATGGACAGTCTCACCTTATTTTGAGGAGGTTCTCAATGTGCTCCATGCACCTCGCAGTGGTCACGGACAGAACCGGTCCGATCTGTTCCAGGCAGGGCAGGTCACGAATACGGTAAGGGTAGGATTAGAGTATGAGGGGGTAAGTGGGTTGCGGGTGGGATACGTTGGGTTTGCGGGTGGGTAGGGTCCGAAAGGATAAGGTAGAGTAGGGTAGAATAGGGTAGGGCCGGACAGGACGAGACAGGGTAGGGAAGGGTAAGGTCAGGATGGATTGGATTTTTGGTTTGGGGCGGGGTGGCGTGGGTTGGGGTGGGCAGGGCTGGGGTTCTCGGGTAGGTTTGGTTACAATAGGGATATTGTTTTCACGGCTAGGTTTAGGGTAAAATAGAGGTTCTGAGGAGAGGTTAGGGTTGGGTGAGGACGACTGTGTGCTAGACACAGCAAACTATCGTAGATTGGCCTGCATACAGAACCAGGCCACAGTTGAGGGTGGAAGCGGTGTGCAGGTCAGAGAGAGGAAGGGGTTACAACAGCAACAACAACAGCAACAGCAACAGCAACAGCAACAACAACAACAGCAACAGCAGCGACAACAACAACAACAACAACAACAACAACAACAACAGCTGCAGCAGCAGCAGCAGACGAAAAAGACGCTTACCGTTAGATCATCCAGGTTTCGCCTCGCAGCCAACGTCTTCAAGTTCTCCAAGAGTCCAGCTTTGCGCCAATTTTCGTGAACGAAGAGAATGCTCTGGGCGGAGCACTTCTGGCCGCTGGTAAACACCAAAAATAAAAATAAAAAGTGGATAGAATTTTGACTCGATTCGATTTCGGATTGTTGCAAAAAAAGTTTTCGATTGAAGTTGATTGAAGTGGAATCGCACCCAACGACATCACCATTGTAATACATACTGAATGCCAGATCAGCACCACTACCACCACCACTAGACGTCAACACCACCACTACGACCACTGCCACCACCACCACCACCACCACAACGCCGCGCCGCCGCCATCACCACCATCACCAGCAAAATACTCGTTTTGTGTCTTGTCACCAGGCATGGTTCGCAAGGCATACCGCCACAGGCGGGTGCTCTCTAATGAACCCGGGTGATGAATGTGACCACTATGTACCGTTTGGCAATATTGTATTTGATAACCGGGGGCGGATGATGGGGAGCGCGCGGGGGGGGGGGGGGGGGGGGGGGGGGCGTACTCATTTGTTGCTTGCCTTAGTCATTTGACCATTGGAGCGCGCGGGGGGGGGTGTACTCAGTATCATGCATGGCTGTAGTCGTATGGCCATAGACCATCGCATCCCTACAATGCCGGGACGGAGCGCGTCGGGTTTTCTCCGGCCAAGGGAGGGTACTCTTCTAATGTATTGCCGCAGGGGCGGCGGTCATTGAGTTCCTTCAAATTTGATTTCATCGGAGATTATTTTAAGTATCGGGATTTGTGCACACCTGTAGGCGTAGGCGTCCTGATCACAGGTGTGAGCCACGTAGTCCTCCTCCTGAACGTCGGGTCCGAGGATCTTCCAGTCGAAGCCCGCGTCTTCCACCTTGACCTGGTAAAATGACACACAGATCAAGCAGATCACGACCTAGATCATCTTCTGTAGATCCTAACACGCCACGATGATATGCTGTGCAGGATCTGTATAGTACAGATCCAACCCAGGAAGGTTGTCCTAGAGGTCATACAGATTGAGCGGCTCCCACCCTGCAGCATAAGCTAGATCGTCTATTAATAGATCATGGCCACATCCGCCCGGGAATATTTAGATCATCAAGTGGAGAACGGGGTGAGGTCATCCACGGAACGCGACCTCCCGTATCGGAACCACACCAACAACCACACCAACGACGGCAACACGAAGCACTACAGAACCGCCCTGACCTTTCCACCAAGAGCGTTTACCAGCACTTCAGCCCCCCTGGCACTGCCCGTGAACTGAGCCATAAACTGAGCCAGCCAAAGAAACTAGATGATCTGCTGCACATAGGTCAGTCAGATGAAGCACACTATTCGTGGAACACGAGGAGAACACCGTGTACAACAACCAAGCGACGCGACCAGCACTTCGGCCCCCATGTCACTGCCCGCGAACTTAGTCACACGGAGGGACAACTGTAGATGTATCTACTGTAAATCGAGCTACAGTCGACGACCTGGATCCGACTAGATTATCTACTCTACACCGATCTACAGTCGACAAGCTCGATCGTGATGTGTCCTATTCGTGTGTGTAAACTATTAGCAGAACACGGAATGCTATGTACAACAACCAAGTGCCGCGACCAGCACTTTCGGTCACCCTGTCACTGCCCGTGACTGAGCAAGATTTTATGGAACTACGTGATCTACATCAGATGACCTAGATCGTGATCTGTACTCATACCACACGAAATACGAACACCGCGCTAACCTTTCCGTCAAGCGCCTTGACCAGCACTTCGGCCACCTTCGAACTCCCCGTGAACTGAGTTACACGGGGCTGCGCAGATGTCAAAACCCTACACCAACAACAAAGAAAACAAGGGGAGGGGAGGGTGTCCTCATGTCAGACGTGGCCTTAGTGATATAGCCGAGGGGGGGGGCGAGGGTGTACTAATGGCATACATGGCCGTAGTCGTATGACCATATCCAAGGGGGGGGGGGGGGGGGGGGGAAAGACGCTCCTACTGCAATATTTTATCTGGTTACACGTTAGCCTCAAGAGCGAACGCCGGATGTTCTGGTCGAACACCCTTACTCAACACCCACGTCTACGCAGTTGAGGAATCAGGAAATATCGTAAATGTATTAAAACTTTGCAGACTATACTTGATACACATCTTTAATAAAAAACAGCTGTGAGGTACGCATGAGGTCGAAGATTTCGTCGAAGCTCTTCTTTGCAAGCCGTGTGTCATATATACCCGACATATCGTCGTACCAGGTACGATCCTGATCTATTTATTATCCCATCCCATGTACTATGCTCGCCCTTCTTGCGGCTGCTCCGTCCCTATATGGTCGAAACGCAGATCCGGGATCACTATCAACAGGGACGAGTTGGCTCTTCGCCACCCTCCCCACGACAGAGCGTACCTTAGCATATTTATCGCGTGTAACAGCAGTTCAGCACTTCCTTCCCTCCCTAGTCGACTCGCATCGCACTGTATATATATCATGTGTGCCTATGTTTGTGATTTTTCCGGCAGTTTTTTTTTCCGATAATGTGTGTCTTTCGTACGCGCACCCTTCTGCCAAAACGCCAGGGGAGTGGGCACGGGAGGGCCGTTCGGCCGCTGTCGTCGAGGTTTGGGCGCGATCCGTACAGCGTGCCGTGCGTAGCAAGCGCTCAAATTTGCATGTTTCCGTGGGGTCTGGTATTCCGTATTCCGATGGTTGCGGTTTTGAAAACACAGCATAAAAGGAGGCTGGCAAAGATGCCATGCGCTCAAAAACCTTTTCCCGATGGGTCCGGTATGTTTAAGTTTTTGAAATCGCAGCGTAAAAGGCTATATACTGGATATGCGATTACCGTCATGTGCATGTTCCAAAGGTCGCTCTCACTCATGCATAACGCCTCCGCTGCAGTTGATGAAGTCGATGTCTTCGGTGGGCATGCCGCAGTAGTGGAGGAGGCGGATGGTCTGCTCCATCACAATGGACACCTGGAGAGAAAGAGAAAACACCACAAAAAAAACGTCTTCGGACGTAGACCATGCGGGTTTTGGACCAGTGGGAGCCTTTACCGTGTTCTCAAGCCTGAGATTTTGTTTAATTTTATCATCACTTTTTCTTTCCGGCCTAACTCGTAGGAGGTTTTACCCTCAGCAATCCTCTGGACAAGCCGTGGTCACAGGTGCCGTCCCTTCCCCCCGGTACGTGTGCCTTTATTTTTCTTGTCGCGCATAGGGTTCATTCAGCATTCCCACTGCGCGTCGATTTTCATCGAATGTAGCAACTCACGAGACCGCGCTTTCCGCATATCATTTTTTTTGTATGCAAGAGAAAGTCTTTCGAGCATGCACTCGGTGAGATAACAACCCACGAAATTGATTTTGATATGCACGCGGACTACCTATCAAGCCACCGGGGACGCCTACAACCACAAAACAAGCACTCTTGCTTCCCTACTGCCCCTACTGCAACCGTCCGGGCGTTATTACGCATGGGTGAGCGAGCGGAGCACCCGAGACAAGCTTTTGACAATCGTCCTCCTGCCTTTTTTCGATAGTGTATTCCTTCGTACAATGTTTCACACCTCGGACAGAGCACCTGCAGATCATGTACAGATCATGTACAGATCATATATAGATAATCTACAGATCATCCACAGATCATCTTCAGATCACCTTCATATCATCTACATATCATCTTCAGATCATCTACAGATCATCTACAGTTCATATACAGATCGTCGATAGATTATCTACAGATCATCTACAGATCATTCTCACTTCATGGTATACATATTTCAAGACAGACAGATCATCTATTCCCCATCTTGTGTGGCCTACTGTATGTACTCCTAGCTCATGTTGCCGGGTGGGACCTGTGTGATCTGTATGATCTAGCAAATATCTCCTGGGTTGGATCTGTACTGCACGGATATACCCTGCACAACCTCTCACAACGGTAGATGAGGAACTAGACGATCTATCTGCAGGCAGCTCAGATAGATCATCACATGTCCGAGGTGTGCAAGTTTTTCCCCTCCGGAGGCATTCGGACGTGGGCTGGCACATAAAAAAATCGGTGACCATTTTGTGCAGCCGAAAAACTGAAAGGCGGGAGCATCGCTAAAAACCGGTGCGCTCATTCTCCGAAGGTATACGTGTCCATAGATATGAAGGATCACGAAAAAGACAAGATGCTCAGAAGGAGCCCGCCAGGTGACCCCGAAACTGAACCACGACTACTAAGACTCGTAGGAGGGGCAAAGAAAAGAAGGGGGGAAGATGTTAAATGGGAAAAATAAAAATCAAAAATAAAAAACATCAAGACGAAAGAAAAGGCGCAGACTAAGAATCAAATCAAGCTACGTAATGTTTGGGGGGGGCGGGGGGGGCTTTGATAATGTTTGATCACTACATCGTGCTCGGAATGGCGTCGTAATAGGCAGGTAGTCCGCTCTCCATCGCAAAGCGCACCAGGACAGACGACAACAAAAAAGAAAACGGCATTCGAACCAAAATATGAAGACGTTTCTTAATATTGGATGTAAAAGGTGTTTATGTTTTGGGACACAATGATATAGCCCCACCTTTGATTCGGTCTTGGAGGTCACCTTATTTTTGCGTATCATATCCCAATGGCGGAGGGGGCACAATCTTGAAATACAGCGACAGATCAATGAGTCAAAGCCTGCACCGTAAGACTCTGTTGCTTGCGGCGCTCTGCATCGCTCTCGCACGAGCTACGCTATTCCGTGCTAAATCCTAGCCTAACCCCTTTGAAGAATCGGTCGACATCCTTCCTCCAATACATTAGTTTGACAAAATAAATAGACTAATTCGATAACGATATATCCCACCTGTACAACGCGTCCAAGGAGCCGAAACGGGTAAGCGAATCCCAACTTATAATAGTACTCGGTGCTGAAGACCACGCAAGAAGTCGTGGCGGCTGACATGGTCTAGTTCCGAGGGCCGCAGTAATCAGGACCCATCGTTTACACCAAAACTTATATATTACAGCATTTTTACGAAGCACATTTGGTCCTGATTACTATGTTCCACCGTAACAAAGTATCATAGATGCTTCAGAAGATGTAGATCGTGATATGTCCGGCGTGTGCAACAGCAGTGCGTATTCCCAAATTGGCCAAGGGTTTACGTTCGCCGGGTAGGGACGCTGTATGGTACCAGTGTGACCGTAAATAAAAGCACCGCTTGGTCTTCGTGCTGATGTATAAATGGTTCTTACATTTCCGCCCTGAGAGGGGAGGAGCTTTACAGAGCATCTCATAACTGCATAGATAGTACCTGGTATCTATTAATAGTTGACCTAGCTGACCTAGATAACATCTAGATGGTGACCTAGATAGTATCTAGGTGATCTAGAAGACCTAGATAGTATCTAGATAATCTAGAAGACCTAGATAGTATCTAGACAATCTAGAAGACCTTGATTATCTAGAAGACCTAGATAGTACCTATTAATAGATTATCTAGATACCTACTGCTGTAGATAGTATCTAGATGATCTAGATGACCTAGATCGTGGTTTGAGAAAAATGTACCGGTATGCAACAACAATCCGTTGTCCCAAAAAGGTCACGATAAGGCGTCATGTTGGCCGGGTAGAATGCTGTAGAAATACGGCGCGTGTATGTACAGTACCAAGGTGTCTCATAACGCCATGAACAAGATAGAACCAAGATGATCTATCAATAGATCATCTAGGCGGCAAACGTACGACCTACTGTAGATCATCTAGATCGTGAGTTATCCCCTGTGCGCAACACACCCTGCACAAAAGCCTACTGAACGCGCCTATTGGTCTGCCACTAGCTTGGGGCATTAGGTTATCGGTACCTAACAGCAACCTGAATTTTTCCATTCCCGACTTCTTTATCCAGCAGGTCAAGCTATTACGGGGGACCATAGTTAATAGAACCAAATATTGTGGGTGAAAATGGTTAAATATATACCAGGTAGGTTTTTGTGTATACCACAGGTCCTATCAACTATGGTCCCCCGTAATAGATTGCTACAATAGGCTAGCGTCCTTGGGACATACCCCTACTGAATAGGCTTTTGTCCAAGGTGTGCGGGAACAGCAGTGCATTATCCCAAAATGGCCACACGTGGGGAGTCACGTCTGCCGGGGGTAAGACGCGCATGATACGATACGACCCTTGCACAGTATATCATTACATCATGGCAGCAAATATACGAACCACATTAACTACCGTGTGTGGGTGATCTAGACTGAAAATGCAGGATTTAGACGATCTACGTAGATGGTGATTGATCTGTCCCATGCGCGCAACATTCCCTGGTTCTCACCTTAGAATCGGTTTTGAAGACCACCTTGTTTCCCATGTACAGGGCACCCATCAGCTGCAGCACCGGAATTTCTGACGTCAAAAAAAAAAAAAAAAAAAACAGAATTGACGCGGCGGAGGACGCGTTTCGACTGCGGCAAACGCAGCAACCCCAGCGAAAACAACAAAAAAAGGGAGACGCTTTCCTACCGCACCTCCGATAGTGCGGGGGACCATAGTTAATAGGACCTATGGTATACATGAAAACCTATACCAGGGTATGTTTACCCATTTTTACGAACAATATTTGGTCCTATTAACTATGGTCCCCCGTAATAAATCCCAACCATTTCCCTCCAATAAACGGGAGCGCAGTGCAAGAGGGGATACGAACTCCCTCAACGTTTTTAAATGCAAATTACATGAAGTTACTGAAAGTTTTGTCATGCCAAAAGTAGGGCGGCTGTACGTAATTTTCTCTGAGGTTCCTTATTTCAGGAGCTCCGTGCCGTGCAACACGAGTGAGTATATACCACACGGGTGGTAAGATAGCACACCCGCTGGAACGAGTATCGGAGCCGATTTTTTCTGAAACCTTAAGGGGGGCAGACACCAAAATAAACGGTGGGCGTTGGAAAATATCTCATCGAGGTCTTCCCGTAACAAGACGCGTCCCAATCAGCGTTGACCCTTTTAGGACCAAAGTCCCATTTTGGGGACAAACTACTTACGACTTGAGTACTTCGTCCCCACATATGGGACTGCGGTGTTAGAAGGGCAAATTTATATCCTCCCCCTGTTGTAAATATCAAATCAGCTGTGGAAATCGTCAGAGGGGTGCGCTATCTCGCGAGTTACCGCACTGGGCATGAAGGCTGACTCTTATCGGAGACTTTTTTTTCTGAATTTCTCAAGTTTGAAATTAATTGGAGATATGCCTAAAAATATACGGAGGCACTATATCACTATGTATTCGCGAACTTCTCCAGACGCGAAAAAAACCCAGGAAAGTTCAATTTCACGCACTTGGAGGAAAAAATCAGGAAAATCTGAAAGATAACAAAATTGAACGAAAAAAACATGGAAATTATGGGAAAAAAGCTCTCCGATAAGAACGACCTTATGATGAATACATGAACAATCCTTCTGTTTCCGCCCAAAGTGGCACACGAGTACTTGAACCGAACAAATGAAATTGATAAAATATTGTACGATTGACCCAGGGGGCTGAACGACAAAAAGACAAAACGGCACCGCACTCCTTTTTTTCGAAAACACAGTGGGGCGGAAGTTGAGGACGAAAATTACAAAAAAAAATAATTTCTAGTAGACCTTGCCACTTCCCTGGTGTTCGACATTTGGTCTGATAGGCTCAGGGTCGGGGTTGGGGTTGCTCTGAATGGCTTACGGTTACCACTAGGGTTCGCTATAACGTCTAGTCCACAGTATGTGTCAACCATTTTCTCGGATAAGTGGTCATCAATCCTCATTTACGGTAGCAACTTTTATTTTCTTGGTTTAAATGTAAACCCCTAGGACGACGGCACTTTTTTTTTTTTTCAATCATCACTTTTTCTTTCCAGCCTAACTCGTAGGAGGTTCTACCCTCAACAGAGTTCTGGACAAGCCGTGGTCACCGGTGTCTTATCCTTTTCCCCCCCGACACTATTGACATTTGGTACAAGTGCCCCATTCGACGATCCAATGGCGTGACGGCGCGTGTGTGCGTGGGTGCACTACGCGAAATGCTGGCAACAACGTATCAGGTACGTGGGCTCGACTATATGATGGTGATCCCTACATGCTATACCGGCACTATAGCGGCTACCGTCACTATATACTCCGCACACTATTGCGGGGGGCCATAGTTAACAGGACATATGGTACACACAAAAACCTATATATTTACCTATTTTTACTCGCAATATTTGGTCCTATTTACTATGGTCCCCCGTACTACCACACCGGTCATAACCCCATCTGAGGCAAGTGATATCACTGGCACTATAGACTATAGACTATAGACGGACCACTATTAATACAGCAATCCCTCCGCCTCCGGAAACCCCTGTCAGGCAGGAATATGTTGCGCAGAAAAACGCCACCCCTATCGAAAGACGAGTCACTATTAGTACCATACAATGCGGGTATTTGCCCTTTAGGACCGCAGTCCCGTTTCGGGGACGAAACCCTTGGAATCAGAGTAAATTGCCCCCAAAACGGGACTGCAGTGTGCCGTAAAAGGGGTTTGACGAAAAAGCTTACACACGAGATAATTCCGTGCTTACCGGGAAAACAGATAACGACGTGTATACTGCTGTTATCAAAGAGCGGTCATAGCATAAATAGCCTCTAGGTACTGTAGGCAGCCCCTGTTGTGTCTAGAAAGACCGTAAAGAGCGATCAATCGTCGCCTAGCAGGACCGGCGCACTCCAGATCAGATGTACGAGTAGAACTAAACCCATATCGCACTACCCTACGTTGCTGCAATGCTATTACGGGGGACCAGAGTAAATAGGACCTACGGTACACACAAAAACCTATATATTTCACTATTTTTGCCAACAATAGTTGGTCCTATTTACTATGGTCCCCCGTAATAGGAGCTAGACCTGTTACCAGGGGTGTAGCGTAAGCCTGACAGTCCGACACCCCACTATTAATAACAATATCTATTTTCGAGACAAACCCAGACATGGGGGGGGGGGGGGGGGGGACTCATTTTCATGCATGGCCGTAATCGCAAGACAATAGACCCTCGCATCTCTACAACGCCGGGACGGAGCACGTCGGGTTTTCACCGACCAGGCATACATTGCGTGCACCAAGCGCGAAGCGCCGTGAGGTGTCCGGCGAGTCGCATGAAGGGTGGTGAGCTGCATCCCTACTAAGAACCGCTTGCGAGGCGGCCATGCACATGGATGACAGCTTCAAAATCTTACTTCCGTTTCCGGTGTAGCCACTTCCAGAGACAGCAACGGGACTGCTATGTAACTGCCACATGAATTTCCGGTGCTGCCACTTCCAGAGACGGCAACGGGACTGCTATGTAACTGCCTCATGAATGCCCCTTGCCGTACACACGCTGCGTGATGCGATGGTCCCCCCTGTGTGGAGTTAAGATTCTCCACCCGGTACGAAAAAGTATCCACCTCGACCGCCAGCCGTGGTGACCGCCGAAAACCAAAAAAAAAAAAACGGTATCCTTGTCGTCTAGCTCACGCAGTGAATGGCGTGATTTACAGCGTCGTCGCCAACCGACGCCAATCCAACCAATACGTTCATATCGGGGGGGGGGGGGGGGTGCACTCGATAGGAGATATGTGCTCGATCTCATGCATGGCCGTAGTCGTATGACCTACTAAGTATACATATAGGGGGGGGGGGGGGGGGGGGAGCATGCTAAAACCAACCAAGACATAAAAAACGTTTTTTTCCCCCTAAAAACCGTCAGGGAAGCCCCACCCCACGGGGGGTTTGTTTTTCGGTATGATGGCGTGTGCGGTGTCGTTCCGACTTGTTGTCTTCTCGAGCCTCTTTTTTTTTCGTTTTTGTTTGTTCTTGTATTATTGAAAAAATAAAAAACAAAAAATATGGCTTTGCCCAGTCTGAGGCGACTCGACTGCGGAAAAATATCAGCCAAAGCAAACAAAAAAGTACAAAATGGGACAATAGTGTGTTTGCCGCATTGGGGTGGGGTGTGGTGGGGTGGCGTACAGAGATTAGATTGGATGTAAGTGGTAGGCGGTCGACGAGGGGCTTCGAGTATGAAAAGGGGTGGGATAGGGACGGCCGGTAGGCATATATAGATGTGGGGGGGGGGTTGGCGTTTGCGGGGGGGGGGCGGGGGGGGGGGTCGAGGGAGACGGGGGCGGGGTGGGAAGGTCACGGAACCGTCGATCTAGTCCGTGTATCGAGGTTTCGCCGGAAGTGGCTCACCGAGCGGGAAGTTGAAGGGGCTGACGATTGCGACCGGTCCGTAGGGCCAGCGGTAGCCGGTCGAGGATTGGCCGAGGTGGTCCCCTGGGACGGTGAAAGACTTGGCCAGCAGGCGAACGTTGTCTCCTGAGACCAATGGCAGGGTCATATAGAAAAGCAAGCATTAACCGTGAACGTGTGGTAAAAATACAATACAAAAATGAGGCAAAACAGAGAAGCATACAGGCAAACTGAGGCAGACGGATGGGACGGGCAAGAGAGTTAAGTTAGCCAGCAAGCAAGCAGCAACAGGAACTACAGGAGACAAACGCCTGAGACGAGCAAGCAAGGCAGATCGACAAGCAAGGCAGATCGACAAGCAAGGCAAACGTTTCGCACTGCGTCGGCGGACGATAAAAAAGAAACAGACTAGGTACAGGAAATGAAAAAACAACCAGGATGGAAGTGGGGTGAGCTCGAGCTATATTTTTGCCAATCCTCCGGAGGATTAAAGCAAAAGGACGACTAGAGAAACTAGTAGGTCAGGCCATAACTGAAGGGAAAGCCGAAGCGAAGGGGAACAGTACAACACAAAACAAAAAAACAAGAAACCAGAACCAAGAAAACATAAAAAACAAACACTGCAACAGAAAACAGCAAAGGAACACAAGGAAATATCAACAAAAAAACAAACAAGACAACGCCAACGACAGCAAGCACTACAAGACAACAGAAAGACAAGGGCGAAAAAACAACGAGACACATAAACATCAGCGAAACAAACAAGACAACAAGGCAACAAGACAACCGAAAGAACAACAACAGCAAAAAAGCAACAGCAGCAAGAAACCGAGAAATCAACGAGAAATCAACGAGAAAACAACAAAGCAACGAGAAAACAACACTTAGCACTTTCGGTCGCTCACCCAGCGGCAGACGACACCAGACATCGAAAAAGGTCAAGATGAAAAACAGACCAAAACGTGTGTTTCTCTACGAAAACAAAGAACAAAAAGTGTGCTTCGTTTTCCAAGCTAGTTTCAGTATCCCCCCCGCGTGTCTGGGTCTCCAAAAACAAAAATGGGATGTCGATTTTTTGCTTTTCGTTGTACCCTCGACTCGCCAGAGAAGTTCTCCAAGAAGCGTCTGGTTACCACGACCTCGCCGTTAGCCTGCGCGTAGCTTTTGGGGGCCACCCTCATGATGAGCCGCGTCATGAAGTGCTCGACTTCTGGCACGGCCATGAGAGCTGCCGCTTTAGCAGTCGCGCTGCCGTACAATAGGTACCTGGGAGGGAGGGAGGGAGGGAGGGAGGGAGGGAGGGAGGGAGGGAGGGAGGGAGGGAGGGAGGGAGGGAGGGAGGGAGGGAGGGAGGGAGGGAGGGAGGGAGGGAGGGAGGGAGGGAGGGAGGGAGGAATCATAAAAGGAAAGTGGCGACCCGAGAACGTATTCTGAACCTTCAGCGATCTATCGATCAGCCAGGCCAAAAACCGTAGTCAGGGCAAGGCCATCCATCATACGCACCAGCCTAGCCATGGCCTGAACACAGGCAATCGAAACAAGAAAAAAAAAACAGGGATCCGACTTAAACCGAGGCAATATCAGAGCCCAAAAACCTAACCCACACCACAGAAAAAACAAGCGTTCGCCCGGTGAACCAACCAAACCCAAGCCAACCCAAACCAAGGCCAGCTATCCCAAGCCACGGCAACTCAAACCAATACGGACCAACCCAACTCAGACCAGAAGAGCACATATTCGAGATTTGGTCTTATTGGCTCAGGGTCAGAGTTAGGGCTGCTCTGATTGGCTTAGGGTTAGGGTTAGGAGGGTTAGGGCTAGGATTGCTCTGATTGGCTTAGGGTCAGGCTTAGGGTTGCTCTGATTGGCTTAGGGGTAGGGATAGGAGGGTTACGGCTAGTATCGCTCTGATTGGCTTAGCGTCAGGGTTAGGGTTGCTCTGATTGGCTTAGGGGCAGGGGTAGGATTGCTCTGATTGGCTTAGGGGCAGGGGTAGGGTTGCTCTGATTGGCTTAGAGGCAGGGTTAGGGTCGCTCTGATTGGCTTAGGGCTAGCGTTAGGAGGGTTAGGGTTAGGATTGCTCTGATTGGCCAAGGGTCTGGATTAAGGTTTCTCTGATTCGCTGAGGGCTACAGTTACGGTTATTTCTATTCGCCTCGCAAACAGTTAGGGGTGGGACTGGAGGCCTGTTTTGACCCAAAAAAGCGGCAGGCTATTCGAAACGACCAGCCAAAAACATTAAAAAATTATGAAAAAGAAAAACTACCGACATACCCCCAAGAACTTGGTTTTAGTGTACATGGATAGTGAACTTTGGATACGATATTTCTCTGGGGTGGAGATGAATTGGATCTTGACGTCGTACAGACACCTCACACAGGCCCATACCCTTCGGATGCTTTGCTCGTTTTAGCACAGGAGTACAAATTGACGAATATATAGAGTAAAAGGTGCAGAGGAACATGTTTTTCTCTGTGTTTTTTGCCTCTTACTCTATGAGTGCTTTTGAGTAGTGCGCAGACTTAAGTATACCCTACATTGGGATATGTGGCATACAGCAAAACAAACCCCGCTCGGATCGACGCAGTATCCGCAGAGAACGATTCGACAAAAAATCGCCCCTCTAGTCATTTTTGGGCACAACGACAATCAATTACGTGATGGGTAATTCGAAAAAAACAGAAGGAACCTCGGCCAAGCGCAAAAAGAAACAAAATGCCCAAGCGAACCGGGAGGCATATCTGCAGCGTACGGGTCGTAGTGTCCACGAGGCGGCGGCGATCGTGTCCCGAGCGAATGCTGTTATCCGCCGTGGCATCGAGGGGGCGGAGGTTAGCCGCGACCGGGTTAGATGGCTGTAGATTGAAACATCTTGTACCAAAGCAGCAGCAGCAGCCGGGTCAGCAACGCCAGCAGCCGCACCAGGATCAGCAGATCCCCCTTCAACCAGGCCCGGCAGGGGCCGCACAAGTAACTCCCCCCCACGCTCACGCGCCCATTTGTGCTATGATGCGCTGCTGCTCAAGCACTCGTCGTGGTATTTTTTTTGTGTGCTGCTCCGCCCTTCTCGAGCCACACGCTGCACCTCCTCTCGTACCATACTACCCTGGTATCTGGTAGATCATACCAAATGATGAAGAGTTTTTTTGTGACGTACTTATTCTTTGATAAGCGCTGATTGGTTATTTTATTAAAGATTCATCTTTCCCCCCTGACATTTTTTGTGACTTTTTTACTTCTAAAAATATTTCAGTCCCACCCCTAACAGTGTGTGCTAACCATTTTCTCGAAGAAGTGGTAAACAACCCTCAACCAGACCATGCCAATCCGAACCAAACAATGACAACCAACGAGCGATTGGCTGACTCTCACAACCCCACCCAATCACCTCTCCGGGCTCTTGATAGGGTTGTGCAGGCCTGTCTTCGGACATTGCGCCAGGCTCGCCACAAATGCCGCCGCCTCTTCCGCAGTCGTAGCCGGCACCTGCCACCCCGGGTGCAAAAAATGCCTCCATAAGGTCAAGCACACTACACCAGGTATACCAGTACCAGGTACCAGTTATGCGTTAAAACAGGCTTCAAAATAACTTTTCAAGAGTCAAGACAGTCCAACTCGTTTCCAACCTAACCCACCGTACCTTACGTGCCGGAACAAAACGCTTGGAATAAATGGAACCAATTTGAAAATGCTTGTAGTATTGGTATTAATAGTAGTGAAGGGAATAAACCCCCCCCCCCGGGGGGGAGGGTAAACGCCTCCTGAGAGCCAGTACACTCACGTACCGTACACACGAAGTATACTGCTGAAAACCGTTAGAAAGCATAAGAGTTACAACAACGTTCGCTCTATAAATATCACGGATAAGCTCCCCCGGGCGGCGCAAAAAGCCTACACGAAGTATACTGCTGAAACCTGGTGGGAGGTATATAGAGCTACGACAATAGTTGTTGTACAAATAGCCAAAACACGAATAAGCCCCCCCGCAGGTGCAAAAAGTATAATCAAAATCTTAAGACACATCGATGAACATACTTTCACGTAGCGACAGATCATCGACGCCCCGCGTCATGCACTAGATATTCCAGGAAGAATTGCATCCCTGATCTGTACGTATGGTGCAGCTCATGTTACCGCGTGCAAGCTGTATAGTCTGCGTGATCCAGAGCAGGCTTCCTGGGCTAGATCTGTTCTATTACAGATCATGAACCACATATCATAACGGCCGGCTAAGATCTAGATGATCTATCTGTAGATTATCTATCTGTAGATTATCTACCTGTAGATGATCTATGTGACCAGAGGGTGACACGACGACGATACTCGTGGAGCTGAGAATCAGCACGAGTTACGTCGACAATCACCTGGTATCACTCTGTTCCCATATAGTAGCCGTTTCGGGAGGAATATTAATAAACAAACTACCCGAATAATAAAACTACAGAGTGGTTAGATACCCTTGCAACCATTAACAATAATTGATGGAGTGGCATCAATAGTCAATAGTTCCAGCAGTGCTAATAGCCAGTCGTCTTTCGAAGGTGCCCGGTACACAACTTTTCGTGGGTTTCCTCGTTCGCAGGAAGGCACTGTCTGACACTCCGCATGCATAAAAAGCCTCATTACGTTTTCACCTTGAGGAAGGGCTCTCCGTTCAACGGGTCCGGCAAGGTGTCGTGCTTCGAAGAGTCCACCCAGCGTCCGCCCACTTCATCAACCATTTGTTTTTCGGATTGTTTGTCCGAGGTTGTCGCATACCAACATTATAAACAAACGCCAAACGCCAGACAAAAACATGTGTACAGAACGCGAGGCGGGGGGGGGGGGGGGGGGGGTACTCATTATCATGCATGGCCGTAGTCGCGTGACCATAGATCATAGACGCTCGCATCCCTACAACGCCGGGACGGAGCACGCTGGGTTTTCACCGAGCAGGCAGACATCGTTGGCACCAAGCGCGAAGCGCCGTGAGGTGTTCGGCGAGTCTCATGAAGGGTGAGCTAGCTGTATCCTACTTAGAACCGCTTGCGAGGCGGGCTTTCCAGCATAGGGAGGACAAGCGTTGGAAAGGTAGGGAAATCTCCCGCAATTTCTCTGATGGGGAGCATCGTGGACGAGGGGGTCGCGCAACTACTTGAACACTGCCAAACCGGTACAACAAGCGTCGGCCAGTTAGGGAACTAAGGATGGGGTAACTCAAGCCTTGGCGACTGGCGAGGCAAGCATAGTGCCGCAATCAAACGCACTAAGCAGCCCGCGTGGGCACCGCGGTACACCTGTTCCTGAACAGCAACGCAAGGGAGCTGCACCAAGCCCGCAACCATTGCATGGTCGCTACGGCTGGAAGCTGGGTAACGTCCAACGCTTTCAGTACCTCAGCCATTGTTAGGGGACAACCCACTGTTAGAATTTGAGAGGTTTGTTCACCAAAACGGGGCTGCAGTTAGCCCCATTACTAAAAGGGTTCTAAGTCGCCGACTAGCTGGTAGTGACTAGTTGGTTAGATACATACAGCTATAGTAGCGCGCGATAATTTGTTGCGGTATTTTGTTTCGGTTGTTTTTTGGTATATGACATGACGCGTATGTGGCTCGGAGTATATCATATGTTGTCGTTGGGAAATGCGAAGAAAAAGGGAGTTGCTATATAGTTGGCCCAATTCACCACACCCAGCTGACAATCACCCATGACGTCCAGCCAGCCAGCTCGCAGCCGTAGTGGTAGGGATGGCCACTGGCATAGCATGTACTGGCAGTAGAAATCTACTGGCAGGAGTAATCTACTGATATACCTGGCCAGTATGTTCGCCAGTAGATTTTATAGTAAGTACACCCAAGAAACACGCCATAGGATATAGCACGGAAACCCACTGAACACGTTTCGGGAGGCGAAAGTACAGAGGGGAGACAGTCAACTGCTGTGATCCAGTATACTGGTTGATTTTGACGTCAGTATAATCGCTACTGACTGATTCAGACAGTGCCCAGCCCTACCTAATGGTGATGACACTTATCCTGCTGCGCGTTTTTAATGCGGGAACCGAGGTATTACGGAGGGACCCTAGTAAATAGGACCTACGGTGCACACAAACACCTCTATATTTCGTTTTTTTTCCACTTACAGCATTTGGTCCTATTTACTATGGTCCCCCGAAATGGTGAATAAAAGGCTGTTATTTATCGGAGAGCTTTCGTTCCCCCATATTTTCCATATTTTCTCGATTTGCGAATTTTCCATCTAGATCCGGAGGCGTTCTGTCACAAATCCTGATAACAGCACGAAACGCTCAGCATTCACATATTTGGAAGAACAAAAAAAAAGCAAAAGGGGAAATCTGAAAAAAGAAAAAAAACATTGCGCGAGAAACAAAAACTAAAAAAATCGGAATTTTAGGACAAAATATTTCTTGAAAAAACAAAACAAAAAAAACACGACTCTATGTACAGTACGTACGCACCCTGTGTAACACGCGCACACCTGGTATATACAGCATGGTGGTACTTGTGACCTGCTTCGCGTGCTTCCTAGCCGCTGTTCAAAACGTCGCGCTTTTCATTTTTGTTGCCGAAATACTGCACCTGGGGTCCTGACATTTTAGGACCGCAGTCCCATTTTGGGGACAAACCTACTTGGAATTTGATTGGTTTGTGCCAAAAACGAAACTTCAGGTTTCCTGAAGGCGTTAAGAGGGGGGAGGGGGGGGGGGGCACTCGGTAGGAGAGATGTACTCGATCTCATGCATGGCCGTAGGCGTATGACCATAGACCCTCGCATCCCTACAATGCCGGGAGAGAGCACGTCGGGTTTTCACCGACCAGATAGACATTGCTTGCACCCAGCAACAGTGAGGTGTTAGGCGAGTCGCATGAAGGCTGAGCTGCATCCTACTGAAAACCGCTTTAGAGGCGGATTTTCTTGCAGATGGATGACAGCGTCAATTAATTGATTCAAATTTCTGGTGTGGCCACTTCCAGAGACGGCAACGGGACTACTACGTAACTGCCTCTTGGGTACCTCACCAAACACACAGTACGTGATACGATCATCCCCCTTGTGCGGAGTGAGGGTTCTCCCCGCACAAAACTTCTCCAACTCGACCGCCTTCTGTGGGCGACCGCCAAGAAAAACAAAACAAAAAAAAAGGGTACCCTGGCAGCCTAGCTCACGTAGTGAGAGGCGTAGTTTACAGCGTCGTCGCCAACTGACGCCAACCCAACCTATATATATATATACACCAGGTGTATATTGGGCGGGGGGGGGGGCATAAACGCTGAGCGCGACTCACGTAAGTTCTTGACGGTGTGTGGTGTTGCCCCCGACATATCATCCGGCGAAACTGTTGCCCCGGAGCCCCATCCCCGCCATCACCACCGCCATCGTCGCAGAAGCAGAAGCAGAAGAATCATCATCATCATCATCATCAGCAGCAGCAGCAGCGGCAGCCAAATTCAACAAAAAGTATTGGGGTCATCCGTCGGAGAAAACGAAAGCGAACACAAGGGGGGAAGGATGAGGGAGGGGGGAAGGATGAGGGAGGGGGGGGCGGTGAGGGAGGGGGGGGCGGTGAGGGAGGGGGGAAGGATGAGGGAGGGGGGAGGCGGGAGGCAAGCGAGAGGGGTGGAATGGGGGGGGAGGGGGGAGGCGAGGCGAAGACGGGGGGCAAGAGAGGGTGGGGAGGGAGGAGGGAGGTGAGCGGCAGGGCAGGTAAGGGAGAGGGAGGAAATGAGTGAGGGGGGAGGAAGGGGAAGGGGGGGGGGGGGGGGGCAGGGGAGGCAAGGGATACGAAGGAGGGTGGAGGTGGGGGAGGGGAGAGGCAGGGGAAGGCAGAGGAGGGGAGGGGGGAAGGCAAGCGAGGGAGGGGGGGGGGGGGGGGGGGGGGGAGAACGGGGGAGGGGAGAGGAAGGAGAGGGGAGAGAACGGGGGAGGGGAGAGGCAGGGGAGGGGAGGGGGAGGAGGGAGGCAAGGGGGGCAAGGGAGGGAAAGGGGAAGGGCGGAGGCAGGGAAGGCAGCAGGGGGGGGGAGGAGGGAGAGGGGCAGGGGGGGGCAGGGGAAGGGGGGCAAGCGGTGGCAAAGTGCAGGCGGACAGGCAAAGACACAACGGGGGGGACGTGGGTTGTGTGCTGACTGTCATGCATGGCAGTACGGCACTCGTGCGGGTTAAATGCAGTAGACGTGTCACAGAGGGATACAACGAATGCGCATAGTCCGGTAATCGATCAAGGGATGCAGAACAATGATTCTACAGCAGCGGGCCGCCCGACCCTACACTGCTCTACTTCCGTCCAGCAGTCCAGCATGATGGCACAAGCACAGCAGCATCAGTGGGCCGGGAAGTACTGACGGTGTTGCACCGGTACAATCGCCCGGAAGGTGCTGGTACTGGTGCCAAGCACTCTATCTGGTATGTTGATACTGGTAGTGCAGCATGCGCACACACAAACACAGAGTGTTGACTCCGCTGGCAAGGGTGCGATGGTTGTTCTGCGCTCGACGTTTCGAGAGAGGGAAGGCTAAGGTTTCCAGTACCATAGGAAGGCGTTTTTCGGGCATGCATCTGGTCTATCTAATACGGGGGACCATATTAAATAGGACCTACGGTACACACCTAAACCTATAAATATATTTCGCTATTTTTACTAACAATATTTGGTCCTATTTTACTATGGTCCCCCGTAATAGAGCCTGCCGAAAAAGGAAGGTTCGACTTCAGCACTCTCACTCGCGGAAAGTCATGCGTTCTACGATAGAGGCACTGTTGTATCCCGTTCTGATAGAGGGGGGGGGAACAAAAACAAACTCTGAGCCAACAAAAGCGTCCTTGCCGTGCAGGCGTCAGTCGAAGGATGACGAGTATGTAAACTTGTGCTCTACATTGTCGGGAACAGCGGTGCGTGCGTACACGTGCGAGATGCGTGTGTAGCATCAGCCCTGTCCTTATCCCCCCCCCCCCCGTTGATTTCCGCACTACAGTTAAACCTATTAGGGAGGACATGGGAGCCTCATAAAATTTAGGGTGAGCCTCACGAGCCCTGAGAAAAACGGTATTGACCATTTTTAGCACTGCAGTCCCGTTTTGGGGACAATTGGGGACAAACCGCTTGAAAATTGAGTGGCTCGTCCCCCCAAACGGGACTGCGGTCCTAAAAGGGTTAACGTAAGGTGCTCTAAAAGCCCCACCTACCGGTATACGAGGTGAATCGCACACTATTAGGTCAACAGCCAGGGTTGGGTACTGGGTCAATACTTACCGGACAGAGTAATCTCCTGGCGGTAACTATCTACTGATTATAGCCCGTCTGTAGATGCTATCAGTAGAATTTAAGTCGTTTTTCGTGCATCCAAGAAAACACGCCGTACGGAATTGCATTAAGGAAACCCATCAAAACGCGAACCGGAAGGAGAGAGGAGAGAAGGAACAAGAGAGGAGGGGGGAGTCTCGAGCTTTTTGTTTTTTGTTGTTTTTTGGCTGCCTATTGACTGTATTACCTTGCACTGCAAGGGTAGGGGCGATGTAGATATGTAACAAATCAGAGTGCTTATCATGCGCCTGCGCGACAACCAGTATAGTGACGCAATCCAGTGTACCGGTTGCTGACCGACTCAGTGTAACACCTGCTGGTTTGGGCTGCCAGTGTCCAGCCCTATCGGGAGGGGGGGGGGGGGGGGGGGGTACTTATGAGGTAGGTGATGGATACCGCAACGGTAATCGATTCCGATTCGGGCGATATCGACAAAAGAGAAATGGCTGACACGCACTGCTGTCTTGAGCACGAAACCAATATAACTACGGGTACCGGTAGTAACCCTAAAGCTAACCGTATCCCCAAGCCAATCAGAGCAGTCTAAATCCTGACCCTTCAAACAGACAAATCTCGAGTAAGTGCTACGTATCACATGCTTTCACGAAACCGTTTCATATCAGAGTCCAAGCCGGTACTACAGTGCTACTCCTGCTGCAGTATTATATTCCTGGCCAGAGTGGTCTACTGCTAAGCATGTTATTTTCTTGGAAAGGGGTATTCATATACAACACCAGGTACCTGGCACCTATTACGGGGGACCCTAGTTAATACCTGGTAACAGGTAGGACCTACCATGGCATAGATAACAAAACCTAGCAGGTACCTGGTATATATTTAACCATTTTTCCTAACAATATTTGGTCCTATTAACTATGGCCCCCCGTAATAGTAGCCTGGTAGGCCCCTCCGTACCAACGTCGCAGGGTATGTGCGCCAAAACTTGCCCGACTAAATACTCGAAGTATTTCAATACGTGGGTGCAGTTCCCAAAGAAAATCGAGCCAACGTACGGATTGCCTGAATTTACCAGTATACAGCAAGCAGTACGTAGCGGTACTGCTGTACAGGCCGGAGTATTATTAAATACCCTGGTAGGACCTACGGTATATTCAAACACCAATATATTTCGCTATTTTTACTATTACGGGAGACCCTAGTTAACAGGACCAATGGTGTACATAAAAACCTACCAGGTATATATTTGGTCCTGTTAACTATGGCCCCCCGTAATACCATCATTCGGTCCCCCGTGGCAATAGTTAGTCCCTCTTATTACTATAGTGCCGGCTGCTGCCCGCTACCGATCTGACCGGTAATATAAGACCCGTTTGACATCGATATTAGACTCCGAATGTTTATTATATTATCGGTCAGAAAGGTATGTATCGTGCCTGCTGTGAAATCACGTGGCACACACGGGATTGACTGAGCGTGGCTGACTGAGTGTGCAGCGTGCGGAGTAGTGCCGGCGGCCGATATACTGCTGTGATGAATGTCGGTGTTGTTGGTTGGTGCATGCCGGAACTACAATATTTCATGATACACGCACGAATAGAGGGACCATACGTACCAGGTATATGATATGAGTTGTATTTAGTACACGAAGTTAAACTTCAACCTTCAATGATGCACTACTGGGAGTGAGACAAGAACACATAAAATATCAAGCACAAGCACAAGCTTTCGTTCCTTTTTCAAACATGAGAAGGCAGCACCCGCCTCAACTTTGAGCGGAGTAGGGGCTGTCTACGTGCACCAAGCTTTGGTCTGGCAGCATCAGCAGCACCAGCAGCACCAGCAGCAGCAGCAGCAGCAGCAGCACCAGCACCAGCAGCAGCAGCACGAGCTGCGCGCAAAGGGTCAGAGCGTCAACACAGCCTGTTGTTGCAGTCTCGGTCGTGGGGCGGAACATATCGACAGGTTATGATCGTTGTTCCGAGTTGTACATCTTTTGTACCAGTAAAAACGAACAGATCACTCCGCCTCAAAAACAGGAAAGAGTATTAATAGTATTGGTGCATATACACACGATGAAGAAGCAACCAACCCTGTTCGCTCCTGCAACGAGCAAGCAGACTTTGCCCCAAGCACCGCGTTGG
Source organism: Nereocystis luetkeana (assembly GCA_031213475.1). Lineage (NCBI taxonomy): Eukaryota > Phaeophyceae > Laminariales > Laminariaceae > Nereocystis > Nereocystis luetkeana. The sequence goes on along the minus strand of JARUPZ010000025.1, from coordinate 1,736,201 downwards.
GTCGAGCTGAGCCCAGCGAAAACCCATGACCGTCTCAATCCAACCACAGGCAGATCTTGAACATCGCCTGCGATCAAACTGCAAGCAAGCGGGAAGCCGCTGCTCGCGCTAGATTCTCTCACCTGTAGCGAAGGCGAGCGAAGATTTGCGTCTGCTGTCGTGTGATCCTGCATTGCTGGCAAGCACGGCTGCACGCGGGAGCTGCCGCAGGGCCGACGCGCTCGGCCGAGCCAGCCCCAGCCCCACCACTGTGCTCCTGAAGGATAGCATGTTCTCGAGGAGGTTCTCTACTGTGCTCGCGGAAGCAGTGTTTTGGATTGTTCCTGTGGGGTGACTCGCGCGTTTTAGGCAGCAAGGGCAGAGAGAGAGCTAGCTCGGAGGCTCTTGGCTAAAATCAACAAAGAGTTCGTCAGCAGCTTTGACGTGTGCGATCGCCTCGGGCCGAACGGGGAAAGCGGATCGTCTGCGGCTGACCTTGTCGATGTGTCCAACGTATCAAAATAAAAAAATTCCCCCCTCTTGCTCGCACGGTGTGTTTGGATTGGCACAGATAGACGGTTCTGACTTGCTTCTCGCTCTCTCTGGCGAAATCGAAAATGTTCGAAATACGCCGCATTTTGGGTTTCAATGACCTGATAGGCGGATCAATTCCGGGAATTCAGTTTCGACATTTGGATCCGAAGATCTGAGCGGAGCAGGTCGGGATCTACGTCCATCCGTGTTGAGCTAACTCTGCGCGACGGACCATCGATTGCGTGGCGAGTGAGGTGGATGATCGGGAACTCACAAGGCACGCGGTTGCAAGAAGAGGGGGGGCATCCTCTGCTCTGGCGGTTACACCCTGACCAAAGGGCTTGCACTTTGCACTGCTACTGAATGAAGTTGCACACTCGTTCTTGCAGTCTGCAGTTAGTTGGGGATGGTTGATGCTATATGCTGATGTAAGTACGCCGTGTGTTGCGGTGTGTGGTGATGCTGTATGGGCTGCGACAATAAAAGAGGACTCGTAGCCCATAGGTAGGTGTGGTTAATTCGTGGTGGAATCCATTTTCGGCCGTGTGAAAAGGTGGGGGGCACTTGTAGGCTTTAATTTTTTGGAGCAGACTGTTCGAGCCGATAGACCGGTACAACAGCCGGTACAACACAGCATCACAGCACACAACAGACAGCAGTGATGTCTTCTCTCTGCCCTCTGCAACAAACTACCCTGATTTTACTTGAATATCTGCAGTAGCATACGACATCTTGCAGGAGTAACTTTTGCCCACAGCCGCCAAGTGATGATAATATACCTGGTACAGACGTTGTCACATGTACAGTGCTGCTGTGCTTGCTGTATGTGTTTGTACCTGGTACAATAAGGTACGAATTCGTTTATACATAATGGAATTCAATGCAGATTATAGATGCAGAAATTGCACCTGCCACCGCTTCACTGCTGCTGTCTGCTGAAGTATAGGCTGGGTCAAAGCCTACCACCCCATTTGTTTTAGGCACGAATGAATGCCGATCGCAACTAATTATAGTATCTGCTCGATCGAGTGCGGCATGCCACATAGGTGGCATCATATACTGACCGCCATGCACAACGAGAGGCGGTGATATGCCTGTTTTTTTTGTTGAGGTCCCACACAGCTGGCGCTATACATTGCGGCGAAAACGACTCCCGACCAACCACGGACGGGCCCTAAAAAAATGTCAGAAACAAAGTAGGCGTTTCTGATGGGAAAGCATGTATGTATACACTATTTTCTTTCTAGACGAAGCGGATCTACTACACACAGCTATTTATTATAGCTGTAGGTAATATTGCAAGGCATATACGTATGTATCTGTCTGTGGAAAGTTAAGGTTTCGGGGAAATATTCGAAGAGCTGGCCGCGTAGGACCATTATAACATCAAGCCTCATGTTTAGCGCCTAAAGTTTAGATTCCAGTTATTTATACAGAAGGGGCACCATAATAAAGTTGATTAGCGGAAAGCGCAAGAACGTGAGTTGTTAGTGTTGTGGGATCCCTTCTCCCCTGTTGCGGCGTTGTCGTTTGTAGCAATCAATCGTCCCCTCATCATACCTGGCAGGCGTTATTGCCTGCTTTTTTTCTGATGAGCACCTCGCTCCTTCGTTCAGACGACATCTATCTATCTATCTGGCGAGGCAAGCAGCAGCAACTAATGCAAGAGCTTATAACAGCAACCATCGTCACGAACCTCGTATGAGCGACCAGAGCAGGGCCAAACGTATCAACCTGCTATTACGGGGGGTCATAGGACCAAATATTGTCAGTAAAAATGGGTAAATATTTAGTTTCTGTGTGCACCGTAGGTCCTATTTACTATGGTCCCCCGTATTAACAGTGATCGGCCCCTATATAGGTCTCCATACCGCCTTACCCTCAACACTGGTGTCGCCGACTAGACGCTTTTGACACCTACCTGGTCGAGGTCTGTTTTTTTTGTCCGCCGACAAATTTGGCGATGCAAATCGACGAGCAGTGGGAGTGCTGAATCCTTTGCGCGATAAACAAGAAAGCACGCACAAGGGGGGTGAAGGGATGACACCTGTGACCATGGCTTGTGCAGAAGATCACTGAGGGACCTACGAGTTATTAAGCTGGGAAGTAAAAGTCGAGTGATGAAGAAAAAACAAAAACAAAAAGAGGCAACGCCTAATTTTTGCATTTTTTTACCGCACCAAATTCCAATTGCCCACGCCGTTTTTTGGAGATAAACCTTGAAACTTGGCACGCACGCGTGTTTCAAGGGCGCTTGCCAAACCTTTGACGAGTGTGGCTTTCTTTTTTTCTTGTTTCGCAGGAGAATCTAGTAATGGCCGGTTCTGCAAGATTGCGATACATCGCGGTCAGTGATCTGTTCAGTATGACAGTTTTCATGTGATACAGTACCAGCACGCAACGACAGGTCATACACTCTTACCTTGAACACGCTCGTACACATAACGAATACCTTCTGGTAGCATGGTAGCAATGCTACAGCAATACTCATATTGGTAGGCAGAGACGTTCGTACATCAGTCGGGTATCCAAACAGGACCGCTGTTAGATTCGGTGGAATAGGATATACCCTGGGATACCAGATGCCCTACCAGTGGAATGTTCCGGGAAATAGCCTAGGGCCTTCTTCATGGGATTTACGGGGTGATATCCTTTGGGTTTTATTTTGGGGCCATGCCTCATCTTCTGAACTGCGAGCACACGAGCCCTTGGCTATAGCTCACTCCTCTTCTCTCCTCTCCTCTCCTCTCCTCTCCTCCTTCTCTCACTTCATCTCTCTCCTGTAACATGCTCCTCGTCGAAAGCTCTTGTCTGGTGGGCACAATCAACATTGTGGCTTGGAGTCGCACACCATCTCGGCATACTTTTCCCCTCTATTGAAGCTTTTCGTACAAGCGCACCTAACCGTGACTTGGAGCTTACCTCAACTGACGGGCCGTGTATAACATGTCCGGCCATCGGCAATCGAGTCTAATCGTGCTCACAAGCTTCGAGCTGGCACACACGCTAATAGTTACATTCTCGTCTCGTACATAGCAGTACCGTGTATCGCCGAAGGTAGCATGATGATGACCATTTGACTGTCATCACCCACCGGGTGCACCAGGGGGGCATGCGGATCCCAACCCCAAATGCCACCCTAGGTCTTCTATTAATAGAAATGTCTAAATGCAAAACAACTCGGAGCGTTAGGATACCTGCACGAATCGATAAAAGGCCTCAATTTTTCCTCTTTCTTCTTTTTCCTTGGTTTGAACATACCGCCCCCCTGTTTGCAGTAGCGCTTGCTTGTGGTGCAAGCAAATGTCTGCCTGGTTGGTGAAAGCCGACGTGCCCCGTCCCGGTATTGTAGGGATATCATGCGAGGGTCTATGGTCATGCGACTACCCCCCCCCCACCCCCCCCACCCCCCCTATCTAAAGTAGCTCTTGAATAAGGTTTTTAAATAGTGTGGGGTTCCTTTTTGTTTCGTGTGCTGTTGTGGCGGGCCGTCCTCATTTTTCGCTTGCCTCAGTCATTTCACCATTTTGACCACGCACACCTTTCGAGACGGAGCGCCGTTCGTACTCCTATTAATAGTAGAGACACCTCCAACAATTGGGCGCTAATTACGTTGTTTCCACATAGTACTGGTCGATTATTTTTGCTAATCTCACCCCCCTCCTGTTTGCCCGCCTTTGCATGGCCACCACCATCTATCTCCTAGGACAGCGATCGTTTTCTCGCTGCTTCTGGTGTACCAACTCCTCCATGTCACTTTCGTCTTTCCCCCCCCATCTCCTCTTCTAACACATCCCGTTTTATCTCCTCTTCCAACACGTCCCGTTCCTCCTTGTACATTTCACTTTCCCCCACTATTTGATGAGTTCTACTTCTATTGCCTTGCCACACGGGTACATCTGTGCATCTACTTCCTCCTCCTCCCCGTCACTGGTATGCCTCTTACTTCTTTCTGGCAGGTCCAGGTCACCTACACGAAAGCGCAGTTTCAGCGTTTTCGCGAAGTCCATTTGGCCGTGTAAATACGTCTTCATTCATGTTCCTCCGCTCAATCCCCCGTGTATATTAACTGTTTTTTCCGATTCCATCTTGTTTCTTAGCGCTAGCCTTTCCCTTGTTTCTATCATTTATTCTACTTCTGCCTTGTACCTCCCAAACTTCCCGCCGGACATCACCTCTTCTTGGTTTCCCCCCACATCCTCCCATACTTTCTCAACTATACGCTATCCGACCTGATTCCAGCTCTCGTCTTTTTGTTACTTATTTCTCCCATACCTCTATCAACTAATATTATAGAGCTGGCGACCTCTTTTTTTGCGTGCTCCTAACTTTATATTATCGCCATTTCAACCTTCTCATGTCTCCATTGTCTGGAGTGGGTGCATTCCCAGTGCTGATCGTAAAAAAACTGCATTCATTATTACTAATAGTCGTACTTGAGCATCTTACGATTGTTTTAGATGCTGTCATCTCTACTGTTTCCAACTGTGTCACGAGATTTGCGCTCCCTTCCCATACTTCTCCCTCATATTCCAGCTATGGCACTATCGCACTCATCAGGATACATGTCTTGATCCTGGTGTCAAGGTGCGAGGCTGTTGTTATGATCGTATCCATCTTGCCTACGTGCGGTTTACCTTTTCCTGCTACTTCTGCTATTATATGCGTACACAAGGAGCATTTTGATAGATCTACGCCGAGGTATCTACACGGGTCTGCGATCGGCGATTAATCTTCTCCCCACTTCCAACTGAATCTTACCGGATTTACCTTATCTTCGTTACGCAGAAGCAACTACCGCGCATTTCTTGACGTTCGCCGTCACCCTCCATTTCCTAGTGTATCCTAGAGCCTTCCCTATTTCTTCCGATATCCCCATAAAGACATTCGCAAACATCGATCCCGGCACCGCATATGCCCCCACCGCGACTCCCTGCCTTGCTGCTTCGACTGCTACTATTAATACGAGGTCGTCATTACATTTATTTCTTGAATACTGTTCATTTACGGAAGGATATTCGGTTTATATTGGAATGGCATCTACGCTATTATAAATATAGTCGGAAGGCAAGCACAATAACAATAGGCGCGGTAACAACGTATATCTCTGTGCAACTCCTTGTAAATGTCAACACATACTTTGATATTTCCCCGCCCATCATCACAGCACTTCTCGCACATTTGTGAAGGTCTTAGTCCGTTGGGCTAAAGGTAAAAGGTTAACCAATCGCCTACCCCATCTAAGCCTCACAACACAATGTTGTTATTAACACTGGGTACCCTCCTCTATGATTTTCAGCCAGGTCGTAAAAATAAGCACCGCTTGAATATTATCCTGCAATTTCAAACGACCCTTATATATCGTACATACTCTATCTAAAGTCACAAATGGAGGCCAGACAGAGCCCGTTCCTGCATCCCTCGTATCTCGAGGCACACGCGACGCCTAGGCACGAAAGCGGCGACCGCACTCCTTGCACTCCCCCCCTCTACCCGCCAGCACTCGCTGACACCCGAGACGGCGCCGGGCTCTCCTGCGGCGCCGTGCTCGGAGTACACGCACGCACACGAAACAAAAGAAGAAAAAAGGAAGAAATAACCCAGAGTGCCTAGAGGGATGGAAAAAACACAGAACCCCACGTAAGTATATCTGTTTCGAAACGGAGAATTGCTGGAAAGGTCCGCACCGGTCAAAAAAGAAGAAAAACGAACAGCAGAGCTTCTCTCTCAGCCTCGTACCCCACCCGCCCCTCTCGCGACCAGCTCGCCACGGATTCGGTCCGGGTAAAGCTTTCCTCACTATCTCCCACGGTCAGCCCAGTCGACCGCCTCGCGTGAAGCCCGGTGCTCACCGTGGCCGTCGTTCGCCAGGTCGACAATGGTGGTGCTCAGGCTTCGCAGCTCTCTCTTTCAATTTGAACGTGGTCTCAGAAATAAGCAGTTATCTTGCAAAATCGAACGACCCTTATATATCGTACGTAACCTATCCAAAATCACAAATGGAGGCCAGACAGAGCCCGCATCCCTCGTGTCTTGAGGCTCACGCGACGCCTAGGCACGAAAGCGGCGACCGCACTCCTTGCACTCCCCCCCTCTACCCGCCAGCACTCGCTGACACCCGAGACGGCGCCGGGCTCTCCTGCGGCGCCGTGCTCGGAGTACACGCACGCACACGAAACGAAAGAAGACGAAAGGAAGAAAGGACCGAGAGTGCCAAGAGAAATGGAGAAAACAAAGAACAGCTGGAAAGGTCTATCTCGTACATACTCTATCCAAAATCGCAAATGGAGGTCAGGCAGAGCCCGTTCCTGCATCCCTCGTGTCTCGAGGCACACGCGACGCCTAGGCACGAAAGCGGAGACTGCGCTCCGTGCAACTCCCCCTCTACCCGCCAGCACCCGCTGACACCCGCGACGGCGCCGGGCTCTCCCGCGGTGCCGTGCTCGGAGTATACGCACGCACACGAAACGGAAGAAGAAAAAAAGAAGAAAGGACCGAGAAAACAAAAAACCGCAGGAAAGGTCCGGCAAGTAATAAAAGGAGGCGGTTTCGAAGCGGGAGCTCTGAGAGGCCAGGGATGTGCCAACCGAGCACGCTCAGAGATTGAGATCTAAATAGTGGTTCTATGTATGTATGTGTGTATGTATGTGCGGTAGTATTGGTAGTAGTGCTATTATATTAATAGATATCGTAAAACGTTAGAAATTGTGATAGGTCGCATCGCACGCGATTCGCTTTCCACCCCATGGCATCCTCGTCGTATGTATGCATGTATGTATATGCTCGTCATGATGAACGTCATCATTCGCTCAGGTTGTCAGAGAACCTTCCCTCCAAGTAAGCGACGGTCGTTTCCAGCTCCTGACACCCTTGGGACTAGCGAGGAATCAGCACCTCAAGATCAACGAGGACTAACCTAATAATCCAGCTCCTGTTATTAATAGATACAGTAGAAACACCTTTGGGACAAGCGAGGAATTAATCCAAATCAGTCCCTCGCGGCCTTGGAACAGGACAAACGAGGAACTAACTCATCGATCATTTGAGCTCCTCCTGCTATTAATAATACCCATTGCGACTTGGAAGGACTCGGTCATTTGAGCTCCTACAGTAGTAGTAGTAGTAGTAGTAGTAGTAGTAGTAGTAGTAGTAGTACGCATGGCGCTGGCGAGGGTCCGGTCATTTCAACTGCTAGATAGTAGTGCCTCTGGGACATGGGAAAAACGTTAAAAAAAAAAGAGTCATTTGAGCCCCTGAGGGCCTGCCTTGGTACGACCCTTCTTGGGGCACGCGAGGAACTCCTCTCAGCTCCTGGTACCCTCGGGACTGGCGAGGACTTGGCCAGTTCAACTCCTGATTCCCTTCGAAATACGTCCTGAGAATGGCTGGTGATATATATGCTGGTGGGTCGTTGACTGGGGTGTCTCTCATGGACTGCTACTACCACTGACTGATACTTTGACGACCTTTCTCTTTGATGCATTTTGCATTATATTTGTTCAATCAGGCTGAAGGACAACACCAGCAGTACTCGGATCAGGCGCGAGGGGACTATCACCGATCACACTACGACAAGAATATACCGGTATCTATATATGCACCCCGTAGGACACCCCCTTGCCATGCCCCTGGCCAGTAGACCGAAAGCATCACATCACAGCGGACATCTGATATCAGGATCATGGCCAGTAGGACGATAGGACAGCCCGTAGCACTCCCAGTAGCGCAGACGAACAGCATCAGCGCCAACAGCATCGTGGCCACAGCAGTAGTAAGTAGTGACAGTCCGGACCAGGCCAGTACCATAGTCGGTACAGCACTACAGCCAGTGAGAACCGCAGCCAGTAGCACAGCAGCCAGTCAGTCGCACAGAGACAGTAGCAGGCCTATCAGCACTTAGACCAGTAGTAGCACAGCCAGTAGTTCCTAGTTAGTAGCACAACCAGTACGCTAGCCAGCCGGGCTGGCCATCAGCAAGGGGACCACAAACCCCCCAGTAAGTAGCCTCATGGCCACGAGCACATGTCCAACAATAATAGCTTACACCGGTCGTGCCCCGTGCCTCGGCCACAGCCGTGCGCCCAATAGCTAAACTGCTACACCGGTGCCCCCACCCTCCCCTTCCACAATGCGGGCGTAAAAAAAACAGCGTGGAGACATTGATCGTCATCGCATGTAGCACACCATAATAAGGCGTACGGCACCCAATTGAGAGGTTTTCGTCAGCACCTTGTTTGCGGTTCGCCACATTGTTCAAAGTCTCCACAATGATTTGTTTAGGCCCACATCGTGCAAGGGGGAGGGTCCCGGCCACCACATTATAACCTGCTACTGCTCGCTGTGACACGAACCCCCCAATACCTCGCCGTCTAGTACCATGCCGAAACAGCCCCCCCTCCCCCTCCCCTCAGCATTCTGGGGGCAGAGAATGCGGTAAGCGGTGCGTGTTTGTAAACGCTTGCGGGGAAACCAACCCAAAAATACTACTACACGTACAAAGCGCAACTTCCAAGCAGTTAAAACCTGTTCGCCTATGCCCCGGTGAACCACCACACACAGACAGAGAGGACAGACAGACACACAGACGGACAGACAGGCAAAACGCCGCGCCCTCATCGAGAATACCCAAGGAAAAAATTCTACTCGATATAAATAGGCCTCGAGCCCAGACAAGGGAAAAAGGAGCTGATCATACCAGACCACAAAAAAAAAAAAAAAGTGAAAATAGTGGGCTCTGACGAGGGAAGGAGGGTTTCAACAGCTATCGTCTTTATTTTGTTTCACCTCGCGTATCCCCTCTCGACGCCGTCTACCAGCAGCGAGCCTTGACACGCACCACTCAAAATATTACAGGCCCCGCTATTATGCATCTAGTTCAAGAAGCGTCACTACACACTACGTACTGTTTGAATGTCTCAGTTAACGCCATACGAGGCAGCAGGGGGCCGGGATGGCCAACCCTTGCCCCCAGAGGAGCCCGCCAAACCATGCCACAGGCTCCTGGCTCAACACAAAACACGACTAAACTCTCGAACCGTAAAGAAAAACAACCACGCGCTAACCAACTCCAACGAGAGACAACTCGCAGCGACCACCTTCGTTCGTTCGAACCGCGCTAGGGGGCCTCTTCTAAAAGCGTGCATTAGCCCACGCTTGGCGCGGGGCACTATGATAGATAACTAGCTAGCGTGGCAACGGGCCGCTTCTTCTGCGACCCAGGTCAATAAAATGCCGCCCCAAAGTCTCTCCACATCGCCCAGCACCAGACACTAATGGTAGCCTGCGGACCACCAGCCTGCTCAGTCGGTTTGTTTCTCTCCAGGCGACCACCTCAAAAATCCTACTACGAGTGGACCAGAGCTGAGCGACCCCCCCCCCCCCCCCCCCGCCTAACCCCTCCCTTCAGCCCCCCCCCCCCCCTCCTTTTCACTGCAGCCGCGGAACTCCGTCGTGGATTTTTTTCGAAATTTCCCGTTCCCTCCTCCCCCCCCCCCCCCCCCTTTCCTTATACTAGCAAACACAAAACCAACACAAGCACCAGCAAAAGCGCGTGCGGCACACGTTCGATTCCTAAAACTACCCACACCATTTAGACTGGTCGGTGTGTTCAAGACGTGACCGGACCAGGAGGGGTCCACCCGAAACGACACTCTGTGGCGGGGCAATTAGGCAACTAATGCCCCGCCGAAACGACACTTTGGGGTGGGGTGATAACATCCCCACCGAAACGGCACTAGTGGCGGGATGACGATGTCCTCTCGCCCAAAACGGCACATTTTGGCGGGGGGATTAACTCCTCTCGCCGCAAACGCTAATTTAGGTGGGATAATTTTGTTCCCGTCGAAAGGGCACGTTTTGACTGGGCGATTCTTACCTCGCCAAAAACGCACTTTTTCCCAAAACGCACTTTATCCGAAAACGCACTTTTTGGCGGGGTGATTGATTCCTCTCTCACCGGAACGAAACTATTTTTAGCTTTGATGGGGTAATCGCTTCCTGTCGCCAACTCCACACCAACGTGGGCGGGGCGTGTAGTTAATTGCGCCGCCTCCGCTTCGGACCAACAATAAGACTGCTAGCGAATCAACCGAACGAAATGTTTTTCTGAGGTCGGCGAAGCGACACTGCTTCGCTTTCCATCGCTCTGGGCGACGTCGCGCACCATAGCGCAGCGTTCGCGTTCGCGTCATCTCCGACGGGACGCAAAGGGAGGGGATACTCTACGGATCCCCTCCCCGTCCCTAACGTCTCCCCCCCCCCCCTCCTCCTCCTCCTCCGTCCTCGACCGGCGAGTAAGAAGCGCGGCTTGATTATACTGAATCTGTCAACCTCTGACTAACGCCAACCGCGCTCAACCTTTTTCTTCTGCAAAATGTAAGACAATAAATACTCCATTCGAGTATTTCGTTCTCGCAACGTGGGGGAACTCTTTCAAGGGGATTTAACCCCCCCCCCACCCCCACCCCCCAATAACGCCTATATACCCTTCCTCTTGCTCCCTCTCTCTCAGGGACGAAAAGCATGCCCTCTCGCTCACGAAACGTTCCACGGCTCATTTTGGCCACGAAAGAAACTCATGGCGAAATTTGGCCACGAACAAAAAAAGAAAAAGAAGAAGAACAACAACCACGACAAGAACAACAGAACCAACGACAAGGGAACCGGAGTCGACCCGCAACAAGAAAAACGATTTAAAAAAACATGAGCAAAAGGAAGCAAGACATACGGGGAGAGGAAATAAGACCGTTTGCAGGATTGGCCTACCGCCTGATCAAGAACGGCCATCGTACAGCCACCGGCTACAAACATTTGGCCCCTGGTGACCAATCCTGCCCCCCACCCCCCTGACGACGTGCCCGTCTAAAACGAGGTGCACGATATAACTGGCCTATAGCCCGATCATACACAACCATTGGCCACAACCACAACCTCCGTGTGACCCCGTCCTTTCTTCCGCCCCTCACCGACCCTGACCAAACACGTTTACAAATCAGGCGCTCGATATGATTGGCCGATCGCTTGACCACGCGCTGCCATTGGTCAACCACTTCCCCCGTAACGCCCTGCTGTCTCTCGCCTCCCTGGTACACGCCAATCTAAAAACCCAGACACGTCGTATGATGGACCAATCGACTGGCCAATCCCAACCATTCGCCCCAGCCCAGCCCTTAAGCACCCATTAGACCCCCTCACCCCACAGAGCGCATCGCTGATTGACCGATTAAGCCGCACGTAATATACCACAGCCGCAGGGGCAGCCGCCCGACTACATACACCACGATCCTGATTCCACGCCCCCCCCCCCCCCCTATGAAAACGCCTGCACCAACAGCAGTGCTTGGCCGATACGATGTTGGGAGCCAAAGTCGTACATACCACACTATCATAGCAGCGGCAGCTCCTCGCGAGAGAAGGACATGTGGTACCCGCACAATCTGATAACCAACACCATGGTATCGATTAGGTGGCTCGCTTCACCGCGTAAACCCCGCCCACGCTTTGCTTCCATGGCCTCCCAAGCGATATTTTCTTCTTCGGGGGCGCTCTCTTGCACCCCCGTGAGGGCTTTCATCACACGACCCGTTCCGCAACGAAAAGGTGTGCGTGGTCAATGATCAACATGCGTGTCGGCAAGTAACTACTCAGTACCCTCCCCCCCCCCCCCCCCTCCCCGTTGAAAAACGCCTATGTACGCCAGCGACGATCCTGGTCGCCAATTTCCGTGCCACAGCACCAGCGAGAGGCAGCACCTCAACTACCTCGCAGGCCCCATGCCCCCCCCCCCCCCCCCCCCCCCCCCTTGAAGAACGCCTGTACCAAAAAAACAAAAAGGTTGCCATAGTGTTGGGGCGCTAACGCCGCGTCATACTTCGTATGTAGCAGCAAAAACGTGCGAAGTACGGGAGATGACCGCGGTTCGACGCCTTGCCTGACGGCTCCGACACTAAAACTGCTATGTTACGGCCAAAAAAATGAGGCGTTGGCTCTCGCCCGAGACGGGACCAACCGCACCACGAACCCTCCTCTCCTACGCCGGGGCAACGGCTGCACCGACATGGCTGACGGTTGATCTGCATGGCACCGAGGGCAACGGTCGCGCGTGGGGTTCAACGCAAAGTGAACCATTTTTTTGAGAAAAAAAAACAAAACAAAAACAACAACAACAACAACAACAACAGCGCAGACAAAATATATACGAACTAGAGTATCTCACATACCCTTCAAAACTCAAGGAAGTACTTTTCCATATTCACTGGATGCCGCAGTTCTAAAAAAAACGGGCCGGGGGGGAGGGAGGGGGGGGGGGGGGGGCGGGGGGTAACATTAAGAACTAACCAACCAATCGAAGTAACCAACCAATTGTTCGACATAAAAACTGAACAAAGAGTGTGACAGTTGCACCCCGAACACAGCTCTCCCCTCTACTGAACAAAAAAAAACAGGCAAAAACGAAATGACGCAAAAGTAACACAAATCACGTACTTCTCTGCCCATTCCAGCCATCGACATATCCAACTTTCGAAACATCGATCCCGGCCAATACCCAACCACTTCGTCCTCTCCACATGGGGAGGTGCCAGGGGGAAGTTTCAGGCCACAGCGTACGCAATAGACACTTTTTTTTTTCTACCTTTTTTCATTTAGCTATTTATCTCTTTCGGCAGCAGTGCCGAGATCGAATGGGCGAAAAATGTCGTTTACCAGCCTTCTAGGAAGAGCGTGAGTGCAACGTCAGTGCGAGGAACAGCCACGCTGAGCGGGTATCGCACATCTCCATACAGTGCCTTTCGGACGACCCCCCCCCCCCCCCCCCCCCCCCCCCCTCCCTCCCCGCTCGGCACCCCAGCCGCGTGTCGTGCTTCTCTTTACATTGCGCTTCGGACATACCCCCCTTACCCCAGCTCAACCCGGGCTGCTTAACGTGGCATATGCTGTACTCGTCTTACATTTTCAACACTTTTGCTCGCCCGAAACCTCCAACGTTTTCCCCTCTCAAAATACAATAGGGATTTCCACTACAGTGGAAGGCTTGCGGAGGAAGGGAGGTGGGGAGAGAGACGGGCAGAACAATTCCTCATTAGGGGGGGGGGGGGGACGAAACGAGACGAAAGTTGAAAGCTACGAGCAAAAAGGTCAATAAAAAAGAAAGTTTGAAAGCTGCGAATAACCGAACAACACGGGCAGAGCTGTAGGCACAGAGCTCGATAAAAACGAAGCTGGAAGGCTACAAGTGGCGAGCATCCCCAACAGAGCTAGCGACAAGCTCAACTATAGCTAGCGACCGAGCTGAACAACTTGACAACACGATAGTGCCGACTGCCTATATAGTGTCGATTTGCGCTAGTAATAGCCGACAATACCGGCAATATATGTTAGCGTCAACCGGGACTATTCCGCACACTTCCCACGCCGGTGAACCCCTTCTGATAAAAATTGAAAAAAAAAAAAAAAAAAAAGACCGCAGCGGGCAACCGGCAATACTCCGGCACCACCAGACGCATGGATCCAATCCGTGCCGAAAGACTGAATAGGGCAACCGGAACTACCGGTCGTCACCCCCAGACAGGCGAATCCCATCTGTGCCAAGCGATCCCACAGGCACTACCCGTATATCAGGCAGCCTGCACTATAGAGGACCCCCCCCCCACCGTGGGGGCTAGTCTCCGTTGTAAGCGTTCATGACGTCGTCTTCGATGTCTTCAGGTCGGCAGTCGTCCAACGACCCGTGGTCCGAGAAACCCTGCATAATCTCCATTCCGACCATGGTAGAGGTCGAGATTTCGACGCCGTTCTCGCTGTGGGGACGGAGGGGGGGGGGGGGACAGGGGGGGGGGGGGGGGGGGGACGAGTAAAACAAACATGGATGAAGAGAAAAATGGCAGCGAACAAGCGGAACAAACAAGGCAGAAACGAAATGATACCTGGTACCTGGTATGTATATCATACTATTGGTATTACGGGAGACCATAGTATATACTGTAGGACGTCGACGGGTAGAAAGAACGGTTTACTGTGAAGAACACACACACTGTAGGACCCATGATAAACACAAAAAAAAACTACCAGGTATATATTTACCTATTTTTACCAACAAATATTTGGGCCTATTTGTTATGCCCCCCCGCAATAGTGCGTACAATACCAGAAAAAAACAGAGAAGACGAGGGGGGGAAAAAACAACAAAACAAGCCCCAACAAATCGACACAAAAAAAAACAACAGGTAATCAAGTAAAGCTATAAAATAAAAAACCAAATCACCATGAAAATCACGCGAAAATCAATTCAAACCAAAAACCACGAAAAAAAGAAAAAAAAAAGAAAAAAAAAAGAGGTGCAGCAAAAATACAAAATCACGACGGAAGAACAGAACAAACAAAATAATAAGACACCCCGCGAAAAACAGTACCATAAGCCAAAGCAAAACTTACCAAAAACGGGTGTAAGTACACAAAACGCATCCCCAACAACGCCCACAGTAATAACACACAAGAAAGCACTGTCGCCGTGGCCCCCAGTACATAGGCCCAAGAGGGGGGGGGGGGGGGTGGGGAGGCTTCCAAGTGTATATCTGAAGCACGCAAATGCAGCATCGATGTGAAGCCTATCATCGACCGCGTTAACACAGGCGACATCTTTGATTCGCGCAGTAGTTTTGGAGACACCAGCGTGGGTGCTTTGGGCCTTTTCCGGGTCTATTCACTACAGGCCTCCGTGATAACGTGTATATAAAAACTCGTAGAAAACACGGAACATAAACACACACATGAATACTACTTTGCAGAAACATTGAAAGCTACAAAAAAAACAAACAAACAAACAAACAAACAAACGAACAAAACACTCACTCGATCACGACGGCGCGAGCCACCTCGACAATCTCGATCTGATCTGCCTCCACCTCCGTCATCACAATCGTCACCAATTTTTCCTCTCCTCCGTCCCCATCCCCCCCCCCCATCCTCGACAGCCACCCGGACCCGCTCCCAACGCTCCCGCCCCTCCCACCGCTTCCTCCCACGCCCCCTCCTCCCCCCCCTACCCCGCTCTCCGGACCGCCACAGCCCCCGCCGGAATCTCTCCTCCGCCAGGGAACGCTCCTCCCCTGCTACTTTCCCTGCCGATTAGGATCGCCATGTCTACTCTCGAAGATTGCCGGGAGTACCACGAGGAGGAGGCGACGTTGCTCGCATTTTCCTGAGCTCCGTCCTCTCCGTCTTCTCCGTCCCCGGTCCCCTCCCCGCCTCCCGCCTCCCCGATAAAGAAGAGCCCCCGCCTATGCTGGCGGCGCCCGTGATGCTGCTTGCTCTCCCCCCCCGCCCCCCCCTCCCAAGGAAGACCCGGCGACTCCGAATGTGCTGGCGTGTCTTGCCGCGATGCTACTGCCTGCCGTGCTGCCCCCGCTGCTCCCGCCGTTGTAATGCGTTGTTGTTGTTGTTGTTGTTGTTGCTGCTGCTGTTGTTGTTGAGGCTGGCGCTATGGATGCTGCTGTTGCTGATACTGTTTCGGTTGCTGCTACTGCTGTTGCGGAAGTTGCCGTGGCTGGTGCTGTGGCTAATTACGTTGCTGTTGCTGTTGCTATTGCCGCCTGCGTTGACGTGGTCGGAGGCTATCGACGAGTTAGTCCCACCCGTCGCCGCCACAGCCGCCGCAGCCGCCGCCGCAGCCCCCGCCGCCGTCTCCGACTTCTCTTCCAGGTCGTACTGGTTCGCGACACTCAGACCGAGCGCAGCAGCGGCAGTAGGATAGACACCCCCATCATCCCGCCTGCCTCCGTTCCGACGCCGATGCTTCCACCTGCCATGTATTTTCGAATGAGGTTCGCAGGCACGTTGGGCGGGAACTCAATCCCACGGGTAGTAGGGGTGGTGCCTTATGGGGGTGGTGCCTTATAAGGGTGGTGCCTTATAGGGGTTGTGCCTTATAGGGGTGGTGCCTTGTGGGGGTTGTGCCTTTTTTGGGGGTGGTGCCTTATGGGGGTGGTGCCTTATAGGGGTGGTGGCTTATAGGGGTTGTGCATTATAAGGCGGTGCCTTACAGGAGTGGCGCCTTATAGGGGGGGTGGCTTATAGGCGTTGTGCCTTATAGGGGGTGGTGCCTTATAGAGATGGTGCTTTACAGGAGTGGTGCCTTATAGGGGTGATGCCTTATAGGGGTGGTGGCTTATGGGGATGGCGCTTATAAGAGTGGTTGCTTTATCGGGGCGGTGCCTTATGGGGGTGATGCCTTATAGGAGTGGTGCCTTACTTTCTGGGCTCCTCACGAGAGGAGCTCAATATCTCATCCCAAAGCCGGGAAAATCGAATAAAATTAATCTACCGCCAATACGACCGACGTTGCTACGCGCTGATCCCAAAGTAAACCAAATACACCAGTAAACGGACCATAACACATAGCCGGTGGTTGCTCGCTTGAACAGCTCGACCGAGGTCCGAAAAGAACGACCCAAAAAGTGGGCCCTTGTTCGACAGTGTGGGAGAACCTTCTCGTGACACCATCCTCGCACTGATCCTACTTCAATTGAGCACCAGGCCGGCTACGAGTACTTATTAGGAGTGAGCCCATCGTCGCCAAGCTACGATTTCGGAACACCCCCCCCCGTGACTTCGAGGGGGCAGCACAGACGGCAACAAAGCGACGAGGACAGCATGGTTGGAGGGTGAGATACAAGATAGGCGCGACATGACCCTACCCGTGCCCCGCTCAAGCGCTCACGCTGCACTCACGCTGCACTCACGTCGCGTTCACGCTGCGCTCCACGCTGCGCTCGTACAGATAGATGGTGATGACACCAAAGTTACCAACCATCATTTCGGTCGCTATTTCGGGATCCCAAAGCAATTAGAATCCAGACTCTTAGCGTCCTCTAAACAGCGAGCCACACTCGTACGCATTTTATTTTAGCGTGTTGTATTTCTATATTTTATACCCTGGTATATATTTTTTCTTCATTTTTTTTCATCCTCCAGCGGATTGGTAAAACTAGCGGGCTCCTTATAGGTGCGCCTGTAGACTGCAGTCACAACAATTAGCAGTGTTGGATATGCATCATCTCCGAGTCCAATGTGTGCGATACCTGTAAAAGAAACGAATCGATTCGATTTCGATATTTGATACCTGGCACATCGAACATTTCTTTCAGCGTCAGCAAGAGAAAAAACGGGGATGCCACGAAAAAGGAGGGCAAACACGTTGGATATTCGGATATATCGGAATACCGATATATCGCTAGTTCTATCGTTCGATCTATAAATTTCGATATCTCGATACATATCCAATTTTCAATATTTCGATACGATATATTGATATTCCGATAATTCCATCTATCGAACCTTTCGATACGATATATCGATATTTCCATGCATCGAAACTTTCGATGCGATATTCAACACTATTTACGGGGGAGTAGTAGTAAATAGGACCAAATATGGTTAGAAAAAATAGGTAAATACATAGGTTTTTGTGTGTACCGTAGGTGCTATTTAATATGGTCCCCCCGTGATAGTAATTAGTGAAGGAGGCGGCCAGTCAAGGCATCCACCCCGCGGCCTCCTCCTTTGCGGCGTATTTTTCTCACCTCCTCCAAACGCCCACGTAGCCCCAGACCTCATACCACGCCACGAAGACAAGCTCGACCCCGCTTCCCCGCTCCCCGCCACGCTCCCCCCCCCACCTCCTCCCCCCCTTCCGCCTCCACCTCCAGTAGAACCCCCCCTCGAAGATTCCTCATAAATACCCCCCACACCACCACCACCACCATCACGACCGCGGAACACAGAACCGCTACCTAAAATCCGGCTCCCACGGCCTCCGCTGCTGGTTCCTCTGCTGCCGCCACCACTACCACCGCCAACAACACTCCCACCATCGCTGCCAGCACTGCCACCCCCACTCCCACCAACTCCACCACCACCAATACCACCACCACCACCACCACCCGTTGCCACTGCTGCTCCCCCCGCCGCTGCTGACAGCTCTCGTGGCCGCGCGTCCGATACTCTCGGTGACGCTCTGCCCCATGGCCAGCATGGCGCGAGCCCAATGCGTCGACGTGCTGCCCGTCGACGGCACGCGTCGGATCGTGTAGGACCCGCTGTTGCTGCGGCTGTTGCTCCGCCGATGCTCATGCCGCCCCCGCTCCCCCCCCCAGCTCCGGCGCCGCCGACACTGCGGCCGATAGGCCACGGGTGAGCGTGCGCTAGCGGTATCACCTTCAGGCAAGAAAATTACGAGAAGCATTGTTTGGGGTGGGGTAGAGAGGGTGGGGTATGGTGGGGGTATGGTGGGGGTGAGGGGGGTCTGGTTGATACTGATCCTCGCACTGCTACAATCACACCAGGTACGTAATTTGTTTTTGTCAAGACAGGTGTTTTTTTTTTCTTTCTTCTTTTTTTGTTTTGTTGGAGGGGGGCTTACTGTAGTAGCATTACCGTCTGTTACTACTACTGCTACTGCTACTATTAATACCACTAATGCTAGTACTACTGATACTACGACTATTACTGCTGCTGCTGCTACTACTACTACTGCTACGAAGCATTAATAATACTACTACTCGTACGACTCCTGCCGCTACTACTACTACTATTACGGGGGACTATATATAGTTAATAGGACCAAATATTGTTTGTAAAAATGGTTAAACATACAGGTTTTTACGTATATCAAAGGTCCTATTAACTATGGTCCCCCGTAATACTACTATTAAATACTCCCGCTACTTCCACTACTACTACTACTACTATTACTATTACTACTACTACTACTACTACTACTACTACTACTACTACTGCTACTACTACTACTACTACTACTACCACCGCCAATACTGCGGTCACTACTACATTCCTACTACACTCCTACTACTACTACTTCCACCTCCACCGCTACCACCACCACATCTCCCGCGACCACAACGCCCCCCCCTCCCCCGCCACCGCCACCGCCTCACCTGAGCACACAGCGCCAAAATAGCCGGCTGCCCCTCTCCATCTATAACATAGGTGTCGTCCACATCGATAAGGCTGGGCTGCATCAGCTGCCGCCTTCGTCTGCAAGGCAAGTTAAAAGAATAACAACGAGAAGAAAAACGGCATTATCATGGGGGTGTACT